>NTHP01001097.1:24335-53125 GCA_003416845.1 Oplegnathus fasciatus | reverse complement strand
AAAAAAAAAAAAAAGGAAAAATCTATGCAAAAAAGACTGCAAACAAATGCAAATCCTCTTTTTGGCCTCAACTTTTCTGAGGGAAAAAAATCAAGTGAAGATGAAAAACACAAGCAATGTTTGGCAGAGTTCAGAGGGGCTTTGCGTGCTCCAAGAAATTTTCATCAGCAAGAATAAAGCCAAAAGGATATCTTGGGGTAAAGTAAAACACACACACCTTGTCGTGGAGTTTTGCTCATATCCAAATACCACAGTGCTGTTTATGTGTGTGTTTACGACCCTCACCATCAGGTAACGCAGACTGTGACAGCAGGAGGTTCCAGATGAAGTATAATCCCACCAGCAGGGGTCAGGAATAGAAAAATAATTGGTCTCTGTCTCCTCCGTCCCATCAGGTGCGTGGATGGGTCGGTGTTCAGTCCAGTGGGTGAGGTGATGGGGTAGAGGTGGGGGTGTCAGAGGTGGGAGGGGCTAGAGTGTGATGAGGTCTACCAGGTTGCCCTTGGGCGGGGTCATGCTGTCCGGGAAGAAGTTGACGAGCGTGTCGAAGAGCTGAGTCCGCTGAGCGTACGTCTGGTCTACGTCTGAGAAGCCTGAGAGGAGAGGAGAGACAGTGGGTTGGGGAGAGAAAGAGGCAGACAGTAAAACAATAGTTGATTTCAGCAAGAGTGTGGTGCTGTAGAAAGCAGAATGTCAAAGAAAAAATGGAAGATTTTTATCATGTTTAGGCTGATTTAATTCGTCTGAGTTTACACTGACAGATGTGAGGACTAAAGATTTGTTTTGACTGGTGTAAATGTGTAAAACATGAACTGGAGAAGTCAGGTGCTGCTATAAACTTGATCTGTCAGACAGATGTCAGATTGTGAAGTAAAAAATGAGTGTAAAATAGAATAAGAATAAAGATAAATTAAGTAACAGATAATAATGTTAACTATAGTTGTAACTTCGAATAATAAGTAATTAAAATAGTCTTAGGGCAATTCTTAGATAGTATTAACTCTTTTCCCTTCAACTAGAAAACAAAATTGCATTCTTACATATTGAGACATGTATACTTCAGTTCATTTAATAAGGTACAGTACACCTAGTTATGTCCAGTGTAATCTGATTGTGCTACCATCTGAAACTTTTTGATCCAGTGCCGACTCTAGAATTTCAGCACTGATACCAAAGCTATGCCAAAGTCAGTAAGATACATTGTGTGAGGGCAGTGCTTTTTCATATTCAGCTTTTATTGACACTGTGCCAGAGAGGTGAAATTGAGTCAAGCTTCATAAGCGTAGGATTTAACAATGTATTTCCTACTGTATGACTTCTGAGCATCAGTGCCAAATGGTGATGTAGACAGAAGCTCGTGGTCCACAAGGTGATGTTTACCACTGATGTTTTAGATCAACCAAAAACCTTTAGCAAACTATGATTGGTCCTTTCCTCACAGAAACAGGAAAAGGATATGGCCATACGACAAAATGCACCTGAGGATGCAATTTCTAACTTTTCATTTTCAGTTTGCAGTGTCAAGATAGGAACAAGAATTAGATGAACAGAGATCAGTTTCTTACCCAGAGGGATGAAGTCAGAGCTGGACTTGAAGAGTGCCGAAGGCAGCAGCTGGAACTGAAGCACAGCACAAGCGTCTGAGTTACTTTAACGTTAGACAGTACTGAATAAACAAACAGCCAGGCTGCTGTAAACCTCAGCATACTAATGAGGGCAGAATACACCTTCTGATCACACATCCATCTGGACAGATGGAGGCTTTAAAAGTAATGTGACTCCTGCATAATTCACAAACCAAGACATGTTCAACATTCACATAAGTCTTTAATCCACATTTTCTCTGTCTCTATTAACCTCTCCTTTACTGTAACTCATTTTACATCTCCACCCCCGTCTGTCATACACCTTTCCTTCTGCTTGTCATTTTCTCCCCATTTATGTTTTCTTCTTTTCATCTCTCTACATTTCTATCCTCTTTCTTTCTTTCTGGTTTATCTTTTCTACCTTCTTTCACATGCTGTTTTAGTTCCTCAAGTCAAGAATATCCCAAAAAAAAACCCACACTGAAAACTAAACTAATATTGAAATAACACGAAAAAGTCTGCACTAAAGACAAGACCAGTACCTCTTTCGTCTCATCAGGATCTGTGTGGTCCACCGTCAGTGAAAGGTCGTTCTGCAGGTATTTTAGTGCACTTAGTGGCTCAGATTGGGCTTTCTCCTCAAACCTGGCCAATCAAAACACACTGACGGTAAACATTACACGCCCACAGCAGTTACAACAAAACACACACTAGATGGCAACAGACGCAAAGCAGAGAATCCCACAGCTCAGTTGTCAGGTTTCCAATCATGACATCACCATTACTAAGTGAAAGGTCTTTCATGACATAAAAACTACTCTTCCCCTGAAATGTTAACAAAACAAATGAACATCTAATGGCACCAATGGTAAATAAACTGACTGTGAAAAACATTATGAATATCTCCCTGATATTTAGTTGCAGCATTTTGTCCAACACGTACATGAAATGTCTGAAAAGTGACCAAGAAATCTTTTTTCTTTACCAAAAAGGCTGAGGATGCACCAACCTTTCTCTTTTACCCGATTCAAGTGTATTCAAGTGGAGAAGTGTTGTGGTAGTGGCTGCTGAAACTAAAAAAAGTTACAGACCTGTATTTCCTGATTAGGTATCTGCAGTGGCGGAGCAGATACTCCTTGGAGGGCCGACACAGCTTGAGGGACCAGAAGTCGTCCAGGCGCATCTTGGGAGAACAAGACTTCCCGGGGTTTCCACCAAACAGGTAATGCACCTGTAAACACACAGGAAATACACACTGATTAAATATTCTATTCCTCCTTCTCTTAATATACACAAAGCTAAAAACACCAAAGAGAACACAAACTAAACTATCAAAACTAAATCCAAGAAAATGCATTTTGGCAAACAAAACTTTTATCACTGTCTTCAGTTAAATAGGATGGTGGTGCACATTTAGTATTAGTGCATAATGTGTGATTTTTATCTTTCCACATTTAAACTATTCCATACTCCAAAGCTTTGTTGTGATTAATGCAGCCAAAAGATACTTTTCTGAAAAACTGTGCTGTTATGACCTTTTTTGGGTTATGTTGCAAAAAACAAATGTGGCAATATCAAACAATGTCGAAGTCCACAGGAAAGAAATTCTGACACAACTCACTTACAGTAGCATGTTGTTGAGGTTGGGGTTTGGTTTGGTTTAATCTGGGTTTATAACACTGGTTGTGAATTGGATTATTTAAAGTCACTTTTCCCTTTTCGTTCCAAGAATTCTTCTGATTTGATCATTTTTGGAAGAAATATTGAAAGGATTGGAGAAAACAGCATCTTTTATAAATATTGTAATGCATGGATAGTTGAGTTTGTGTTTTATCTTCTGATCTTAAGAATGCAAATTTGAATTTTAGTCAAAACTGTCATTTTAGTCATCTTCTGACATTGTGTTTGCAGTGCGACGGAAAGAAGGAAAAATGCTCATTTATAGCGTTGATGTAACAGAAGACAGTTCTGATCAAAAAGGAGAACCAGGTGTGGGAATAAACAGCTAATGATGTGATGTGCTGACGTGACGCAGCACAAATACAAATATGAGAAAGCTGAGCTGAAGCTCGCCTTCAAAAAATGTTTTGGAGTGTTACTATTTGAGTGTTTGTCATGAAATCTGTGTGATGTTGTACTACATAAAAGTGTGTGCGAGACTGAGATGTGTGTGTTACCTTGTGCATCTCATCGTAGACCAGCTGGTGTGCAAAGCGTGGACACGGCTCCTCCTCCTGCAGAGTCTTGCTCGGGTTTTCTTTCACTGCCTGATCGTTTTTATACACACATGACCTGAGCAGGAACACACACACACACAGAAATAAATAAAGAGGAAATTGACATTAATGGTGAAAAAAAAAGCTAAACACTTCCTGAAGCCCTCAAGGACAAGCTGTTCAACAAATTCAGTTTGTTACACATGTACACACACACACACACACACACACACACACACACACACAGTAGAGGGGAACAGGCACACATCAACATAATACTGAAGTGTCTCATTGACTTATTTCACTGGACACTGAGTACAAGAACAGCTATTGAAATCAATGTACTGGAACAGTGAGGGCTGCAGCCTCACAGCCTGTTCCTTCACAAACACTGATCACGTGCACATAAATGCACGCACACACACACACAACCACACATTCACATGGACACTGGGAACATGCAGTTCCTTGGTGGAGGGCTGAGAGATCAGGATATGATTTGAAATGCGATACTCGGCGGTGTTGACAAATGTTGACGAGTCAGAGTGTGTGTGTTGTTTGCATGCATGCTCTCTGATGTGGTGAAGATCTTGGCTACAAAGAGCTGGTGTGTGTGAAAGTATTTCCTGCGAGTTTGTGTGTGCACTCTCCTCGTTGCTGCGGTGATGATCACAGAAACCTTTGTGTGTGTGTGTGTGTTTACTTCGCAGTCTCTCTCTCCTACCAGTTGTTGCGGGCGATGTCGTAGATCCAGAAGGAGTTGCGGACGTTCTCCTCGCGTTTGTCCTTGTCTTTGCTGAGGCCCGACAGGACGTGGATCTCATTGAGCTCAGGGTCGATGGTGGCTCTCTGGGTAAAGCCCGTCATCGGCACTGTGGAGGCAAAAACAATAACGATAAATCAACAGAGAGGTCAACTCAGAAATAAAAACATTCACTCTTCCAGAGAAAATATATGACAGTGTTTAGAAGTTATCCAGGAGGGTGAATACAGGCACCAGTTTGACTCCATAAATAACACAATTTTCTTCTCCCCAAAACGAAAAGTAAAAGTTAAGTTAAAAAAAAAAAGTGAAGCTAAAGAAAACCACTCAGCAACACGCCGCCATGGCAACAAGGCCCAGCAGAGACAGAGTGAACAGAATGCAAATTCAGCCGGGTGTGATGGAGAAACGCCGACACACACTGTTGTTCTCTGTGATTACAGCAGGCCTGAGACCTGCTGTGGGTGGAGGAAAGCACCAAAAATTACATGGGTGGGGGTCCAATTCCCTGAGCAGGTCAACAACTAGAGCAATTACAGAATACCTGGAACTCAAAGCCTTTATCAAATGACAGATAAAATGTAAACAGTGTATGTCAGGGCTGCATGCACGGCTCAACATGCAATTATTCTGTTCAATACAACAAGCTGCAACATTATTCATCATATCCTTATAAATATATGTTTAGTGAAGTCATATATTCTTGTGTTTCAATACAATTACACTTTGTCTGTAATGTATAATCTCACGGACAGGCCTGGCAGCTGGGCTCAGCCATAGATCTGTTTATTAGAAACCTAATCTAACTTAGACTCAATTCATCTCTATTAAATATCACAGCACTAACATGTTAAAGTGTGCTTCCATTTCAGCAGTCAAACTTATTATATATACATATATTTTATATTGCGTTTTTTTTCCCATGAATTGTGCACACAGAGGAAGAAGCACAACAAGCATGAAATTCATGATAGTCAAGTCAGTTTTATCTATATAGCAAGGGGCTTTACAATCTGCACAGCATACGACACCCTCTGTTCTTAGACCCTCGAACTGGATAGAGAAAAACTCCCCCCAGAAAATCCTTTAACGGGGAAAAAAAACTTCAGGAAGAGCAACAGAGGAGGGATACCTCTCCCAGGACGGACAGACATGCAATAGATGCCGTGTCTACAGAATAAATCTACAACAAAAATCACAGTGTGTATAATTTAATGATGCAGGCAGCTCGGCACTCAACTGATACAGCATTAGAGCCGGATCTCTGCTGCTGTAGACTGCTGCTTTAAATTCAGATATCTTATTTTTACATGAATCAATTAATTGTTATTTTTGACACTATATTGAATTAAGGTTGGACGATATGGAAAAAAATCCTCTATCAAGGTAATTTTCTATCACAATAAACAGTATATTGATATTGTTAGGGTTTGTTAAACATTTGGAAAAAGTCTGTTTTAATAACTTGAACTGTTAGGCACCTGTTCTACAATATCTTGAGACAAGATAAATGAGGCTTGACTTATGGTTTTTCGATACCAGCCTTGCGTTCAGCAATATGTGTGTGTGTATTTATTTTAAGTCTATATGAGACTTAAAATGTTAAATTGTGCTGCCATTGAGGGGCCATACCTACAGCATTTAATTAAATTACAGTGATATCATCTAAATCAGTTTAATTCGACAGTCTGATCTCTGCTGGGAGTTTTAGTCAGACAGACAGCAGGCTGGGCGACAGAGAGGCTGGGATTACAGGTCAGCACATGTAGGACAAGATGCTGCTGCCGTGCTGAGCCAGGCCTGAGCCACGGCACACATCGACATGTGACACTGATTACGAGACAGAACTGTTTGGGCTTGCTGCTTCCTTCCTGCCAAAATACATTCTGTTCTTTCTTGCTGCTTCACTCGCGCAAATTACATTTCTCAATTTCTCTCTCCCATATTATCACAAAGTCCAGATTCTCTTTCCCTGCCTGGCTCTGGACAGAGGTGAACAGTCGTTGGACAGAGGTGTATTTATATGGTGTTCGAGGTGGAGCTGAGAGCACGGCAGAGATCTCAGTCGAACTGTCTGTCGGGGCAGGAAGTGTCTGACTGCTGCCGGAGCCCTTCAAGCAGAGAATGCCACATCTCCTCTGACAGAGGCAGAGAAGCCAACAAACACACAGAGCCCATTAGACTAGAGCAGAGATGGCTGATCACAGGTGGTTTATTTTATCAGATGGAGCCACAGGTTTGAGTGAAACAATACCCATCAGGCTACAGGGCAACTACCCAAAAACACTCAACCACAGGAGTCAGGTGGTGGCACTGAAAATGTGGGGAATTTGTGAGAATCAGTTCAGCCTGGACTTAACTTAAAATTGCTGATCAAATCAAATTCCCAACAACTATTTCAAAACTCAAAGTAGCACAACAATTCTCCATTTCATGGAAGCCAGTGTCTTGCTGTGGCTGCAGAATACTTACATACGTAAAAACCCTACTAACATCATCATTTGAGCTGGTGAGAGATTCTTGAACGTGTGTCAGGTGTATTTCTGTCCATTTAATGTGTATGGAGAGTAAACTGATTCAGTTTCAATAACCTGACGTCGTGAAAGAGTTTCTGTCTCAGAATGTGCCTAAATCTGTGCAGCATAGGTTCACATCCTGTAGCCTGTGATGAGAGTAATGGGAGCGCTTTATCAGACAGATTCTAGGAAATGGGAGACTTTCTGATTGCATCTGTGCAGTATTAGTGTAGCATGCATTTTGCTGCTTTGGCATCTCCTTTCATTATATTACACTGCTTTGATAAGTTACCAAAACACTCAGCTCTTTTTTTTTCTTCAAATCTCGGTTCACCTTTGGTGAAAATCTAACCAAGCTTGACGGTTACAGTAATTATCAGAGATGCAATGATATGATAAGGGTATCGGCAGATAATTATCCATTTGTTGTGGCCGATACGATACGATAACTGAGAATATTCATCTTTTAAATGCAAATATGTGATGACGACAATAAAGGCTATATTCTTAGTTCATTTTTTTAATACAGCACCAATATTTAGGATCTTCCACCATCACTAGAATAAAGAATACATTAATTTATTGTAAACTTGTTTGTAATAACCTTTTTATTGATATAAAATTCCATTATCAGAACAATAAAAATAATTACATTTTCTTATTCACTCATCAATAATATACCGGCCACCGATATACTGTACACTGTACACACCTACTAATTCTGAACACTTTTCTACATTTCACTCAAGCCCCTACCAGTGAAGTTAATTTGCTGAACCTTTATTCACCCCTCTCCCCCTGATATTTCAAAACTTACTTGGTCTCACGATCAACAGCTATTGTATCTGATAAAGACAGCAGCATTTGAGGAAGAAGCATCGTTAGAGGATTAGAATACACCCATACTAGTATCATGTTACACCTTCATTATACTGGTTCAAACTAACTCGTAATATTAATAATTGGTTGATTTTGTGTTTTTTCCTTGTCATGCAAAAAATAAACTGTTTAAAATGAATGATACCCGGAGCTGGAGAGCATAGATGGAAAAAAAAAACTTGACTTGATTTATTAAGAAACTGGGAAGATCTGAATGCCTGAAATCAGACATTCATTTAATACTCAACCCAGGAAAGAAAGAAAGTAATCTTATTAGTTGCTGATGGTTGAAAGTTACAATTTAACCAGCTGTTATCTCCCTTAAGGCTTGCTGATGTCCAAACTGTAGTCACTAAACTCTCAGAAAGGCACAAAAGGAAACCAAACACAAGGAAAGGCATTTCCACTGACTTGCTGATCATTGGGTTCACTTCAGTGTTTCCCATACACAGGCTCTACTTGGGCGGCCTGCCCAGGTAGATAAAATACGAATTCCATTTTTTTTTTTCCAATCAAGACGCGTAATGTTAAACTGAGCATGATGCTGTGATATTGTCGCATCAAGCACAGACACACAGACTTTTAAAAGGGAGCCACTGTTTGAATAGAAGACATTACTATGAAATAGATTTTTTTTAACATTTAAATATTTTAAATAAACGCAACTTTAACTGTATTGCTTGCAGAAAGCTTAAAAGTTTTATTTCAAAGCTCCGTCAGACGCTGAGCCACGCTCAAGATGATTATTCAAAATCTTTAATCCAAAGTAAATTCTCAACCTGTGGCAAACACTGCACTTATCTCCGAGATAAAATTTTACTTGATACTGAATTTATATTTCTATAAAAGAACAATATCAGATCTACAGACCAACCGGCGGTTATAAATCAATAGACCCTATTAATTTGGAAAGGTTTTAAAGTTATCTTGTCCATTCCAAATTGTGTGCTGGTATTTGCCTTGATGTTTGCTCCTGCACAGAGAAAGAACTGTATCACTGAAGATAAATCTTACCCATGCCTGAGTCCTTCTTGGTGCCGTCAGATATGATCTCTACGTGGTCTCCATCCACATCATAGCTGAAGAAATCATTGAGGTACGTCTTTGACCTCTGACCTCCGAACACATACAGACAGCGGTTTCTCTGTTAAAGGAGAAGAAGGATCGCGAGGTACAGGAAACAAAGAGACAAACATGGAGAAATACAGAAATAATGTTTAACATTCAAGCTCACAGAATCTTATTAAATTAATCAGGCAGGATTATCAGACAGACAGACTGGACTCACAGTGTGGAAGAGCATGCAGTGTCCGATGCGGGACTGGACGTCCTCTGGCCCAGCGTTACATGAGTCTTCCCGCAAGAGGCTCCAAGTGCCGGCCTGGCAGTGGTAGGCGTACAGGCCGCTGAACTGAGGCTCTGACGTCCGACTGTCTTCCACACTGCCGTTACAAGTCAGGATGCGACCGCCAAACGTGTAGATCATGTGCTTCTCCGAGTCCATGCACATCTGCAGGAAGGGCAGGGTGCAGAGGACAAAGAGGACAAGAGACAGAGGAAACAGGAGTTGTAAGAGTTAAGAAAGAGGGAGCAAAGGGCAGTAGGATGACTTTCTTATTTCCACTATTTGTGTGGAAGGATTAGACAAAGGTCTCACTTACAGGGGCCAAATTTCGGCTTCATTTTTATTTTCAAAGATATATATTACAATTTTTGGTTCCCATATCGACTTTGTTGACTTAATTCGTGAATGCTGGTGCACTTTTTACAAACATTTTTTGGGCTAAAAAGATGCATTTCTACAAATCTTTAGTGACTGATACTGCGCAAAACCTGCAGCTACAACCTTAATATGAGATCCAAGTTGTGCAATATATGAAATTTAGCTTCAAGTCTATTTTCTTCCATTTTACACGCATAACTACAGCGACTGTGTGTTGGGCTCTGAGCTCTGCCAAAACGCAGGTGACCTACACTTAATACTGCGCCTGCATCCTGTGTAGACACAGAAGGAGCACTGAAGCTGCTGCTGCTGCTCTGCTAACGTGATGCTCACGCTACACACTGTGAGGTGATGTCTTGAAATTGCTTTTTTTGTCCAACCAATAGTCCAAAACCCAGATATATTTAGTTTACTTTCACAGAAGATCAATATTCAATAGTCCCGTTTGAGAAGCTGGAAATGGAAAAGTTGAGTGATTTTTGCTTAAAAACAAAAATGATGTGCCAGTTAATTTTTTGTCAGTTGATTTATTGACTCATTGTTTTAGCTCTAAAATTTTAAATTAAATGTTTATTTTACGATGTCACAGGGTGTACAAATACACTACTGTTCAAAAAGTTTGGAATCGCCTGTTATATTGATCTTTTTCTTCTTTTCTTTCAATACTGGCTATTATAACATAGATAAACTGTATAATTCAGATACCAAATTAATTATTTACATTTGAAATAGCTTTGTCCCCAAAAGAAGAATAATTAAATGATTGAAACTTCCATTTGGTCGATGTCCCCACAGTGTTGCATGACAGGAGAGAATACTGTTGTAACCATTTTTCCCCCAAATACTCTTCGGGCCCTATCTTACACGCTGCGCAGCACGACTGTCATTGCTACTTTCCGACCGACACAGTTCATTTTCATGCCCAGCGCCCACGTTGTGTGAGTAGCAAATGTACATGCGCCCATCTTTGTGCCCATGGGCGTGTTGAGTCTCAAAATGAGGTGTGGTCGGGCGCATTGTCGGCGCATTGCTATCTTGAGACAGCAGAAAGCAATTACGCCACTGACCAACAAAAACCTGGTCTAAAGTCAATGGTGCAGTATTTTCCTGCTATTTAAAGGGCGCACTATTCAGATTGTAATATGCGCCTTCATAGGCGGGTTCACAATGCGAGTTAGTGATGCACGGATTCTACACATCTAAAAAGGTCACACACACACACACAGTCCAGGTTCATACAGTGAAATTGTTTGGAGTAAAGCATCGTCCTCCTGATAAATCCTGAGCTCCATCAGAGCTGTCTAAAGAAATTTATTTCAGAAGCTAAAAGTTTAATTCTGTTTCCCCTGAGAGTCTCTTCTGTCCTGACTGTCCATAACTACAGTTTTTAGTTTTGATCCCCATTTTTGTTGCAGTGACATCACTGCGCGCATGAAAACATTTACAATTACTGAAAGCAGCCTCTCTAATCATTAAAGTAAACCGTTAAAGAAAATAGTCATACATCAATAAAACACACAATAAAGAAATCACCTGGAAAGCTCGCGCTGCTCAACATGATTTAAAATGTGGGTGCAGGTCTCCAATTCGGAGAAATAATTAGTTCGGGTGGGTGGCGGGTGGATGATTTATGCATACATGCGCGTACACTGCAGTTTGTGGTGCTGTGGAATTGAACTGCTTTATAATGAGAAGTGTTGCTAAAATTTGGTCCACCCCATTTATATCAATAATGGTAGACTTAATTAGTGTATTTCAATACACATATACAAATTTAAGCTTTGAATGGGACCAGTTTGCAATAACTGATCAGTTTCCCTGCCGTGTACATGAAATATTGGCAGATACAAACAGAAACGGACTCCAGCTACCTGGTGGTCAAACACCAACTTTGGTCCTCCGTCAGCTGACGTGTCCTCGCTGAGTAGAGTCCAGGTGTTGGCGTCAATGTCGTAGCGATAGAAGTCGCTCTTCAGAGACTTGCTGTTCCTGACGCTGGAGTCCAGGTACCGGCCCAGCGTGTAGATCTGACGCCGCTGGGAGTCGATACACATCTTGTGGCACGAACGAGCACTTGGACCACTCTGATTGGCACAAAGGAGACAGACATGCACAGCTGTTCAACATATATATATATAATTAGTGTCTTAAAGCAATGAGTAGTCTTGATGAGTTGAGTATTGTTTGCTATAGCTGAGAACAGTCAATACATTTATAGAGGAGACCAAAAGAATTATTCACACAAATATTGTTCCTCAAACCACCGACAATTTCAGGCACTGATAAAGACTATAAATCATAATAACAAGTAAACTTCACCTCTAAACATGAATAAAACAAGACCTCCTGTATTCTGTCTTCGTCAAATAAAAGCTAACCTAAACTAAAGCTAACAGCTTTCTGGTTAACACGTAATATGTGATCTGGTTTTTTTAACAAAATATAACCATAAAAATATAATATAGCCGCAAGCGGTGATTCTGGACTCAACTCTTTTTGTGGTCAACAGAAGGAAGTTAAATTAACCCCCCCACCTTTATTGGATGTGAATGAAACTTGGTGTGTTTGTTCAGGACATGACATTCAGGACATAAGAATGACTCCACTGAGTTTAATCAGGATTGCTCAAAGACAACTTGAGTTATGAGCAAATATGTGACAGACCACGCCCACACGCACCAATCAATATGAAACTTCAGATTTTGGTTAATACTTGCCCCAAGAGCAAGCTGGTTTTCAGATTATGCAAATTACTAAAAAAAATTCATCATGGCAGACTTTTATGGTCCAAGAGGCTTTTTCTTTTTAGACCACATTAAGCTGGATATATGTGTCAAATTTCAAGTGAATTGTACTCACGGTGTGGGGGGCTGGCCTTTCAAAATCTGCGTTCTGAATCTTAATCATAAACCGGCAACTCAATACACAAACAACACACAAAAAACAATGTCATGCTCAAAATACTGGAACATGGTGAAAGTTTGAGGTCTTTAGGAAACAAATAGTCCCGCAACTTTTGAATACTACATAGATGTATGAAAAATATTTGGTATGCGTGTCTTTTCTCCATAAAACTGTGTTTTGACAAAATGTTTTCCAACCCCACTCACCTCTTTCTCAGTGTCTCTGGAGATGCAGGCCCACTGGTTCTCCTGAACGCTGTAAGCCCAGAAGTCAGCCAGGTCCTGTGTGCCATCCCAGCCCCCAAACAGGTACACAGTCTCTGCAGGGAACAAACACTTCTCAACAATAACAACAACAAACTGCAGCTACACAACATTAAACATCTTCTCTTCATGTGAATTCTGTTTTGGAAAGCACTGCCATCAGCCAGCTAAACTCAAGCACTCAAACTCTGTCACACACTCGAGCACTTACTGTGAATAATCAGATTAAGGTTACGCTTTAACAAAGCATTTAAAGTTCCCCAAGGTAAGCTGAATCGACACGGAGTCAGTTTTGGTAGACAAGTTAATTGACACAGAGAGACTCAGACAGATGACATAGCAAAATCCAGCCTGCAGCATTTTCACATGTGCGCTGCATCCCTTTCATGTGAAAACATAGACAGGTATGAACATTTCAAAAGCCAAATGAAAACAGAGGTGAGGTGTGTCTAAAGAGAATAGGTATAATAGTCAGCTTCAATTTGCTGTTTATTTTTTCCAGCATAATACAGCTATACAGTGCACACTTAGTCTACTGTAAGTCTACATTAAAATTAGTAAAGAAATTCAGATATGTGACAGTTGAACTGTTTTAAGACTATGCAGTATTTAGCATTGGGTCTTACAGTGTTTACTGTATAAAGTCTATGGAGTCTGTGAAGTTTTCAACCAGTAACAGCAAATCTGTAATCTGTTTTGTTTGTTTGTTTCGTAACCAAGAGCCTGAATTTTTGCCTGATTCACTTGTTCACAAGGCTGTGCAACAGAAAACTGTAGGAAGCATTTTATACAGCTTATGTACTAGAAGCAAAACAAAAAAATGATCGGAAATTGATCAGGCTATATATATAGCAGATACAACCCATAAAAAAGACATGATCCAGTAAATCAGCTCAGACTCAGTCATTTTCTGCCTGTCAAATCCCAATTCAAAGTCTGCATTATGTTTTAGAATGCAACTTCCCCTCCAATTAGCATTTTTAAATATTCTGAAAACATATTTTAGAATCATTAACATTTGGGAACTACTCTCTTACAAGACTGCAAAAGAGGACACGGTGTCACAGGAACACAACCCATGATGTACTGTGATATACTACCTCTTTACAACACTTTTGTGTTGTGTCTCTAATTAACAAGCTTGCTAGTCTCTGCTGTGAAAACATCATTGTTTGGGTCAAATATAAGCCATGTAGCTCAGGCAGATGGGAGTTGTGGGAAGTTGTGATTGTATCAGAGACTTGTGTAGGAGGAAGTAAGTTGTGCAATTACTGCTGCAATTCCAAAAACAGAGTAGAATCCAGAAAGTGAGCTGTGAAAGCCAGAAAGTATTCAGTGAGTCACTGGTAATGATCAACAAAAGGTTTTTTGGGCTGAGGATCAGTAAAAATGTGAAAATGTTTTTGTATGGCTGTGAGTACATGCGGTAGTTTTTAAAAAAGTGCCCGGATCCTGCTCTTCCTAAGGATACTGTGACCATATGGGTGTCTACCGGGCCTGGGAGGTGGAGGTAAACCTATAGCTTGTATGAACTAACCACTGGATTAAAAAGACTCCTGTGGGCCAGGAGCACTATTGTATTGTCAGGATTGGGATGGGACACAAAGCGTACAGGAAAGTAGACAGGAATTTATCATCTGACTGTGTATGATGCAGCATTTCAGCATGAGATCATGACGTATGATTATTTAGCTCAATATAAGGAAATGGGATCAGGACCAAAAGTGACAGGACCGGGACAGGACTGGTGACTAAGAAAACATTTTCAAAAGCCTCAACATTTTAACATTAAAAGCCATTACTTGTGCTGAGACACACACAGGGTCTTGAGTCAGAAACTCCATAATAGTCAGAATGGAAAATAATTACGCAGGATCGAAATGGGACCGATCACTTACTGATTACATTTAATTTCATTTAAAGCCATACCTTGTGTGAAGACATACGCTGTTTTTTTCTGGCTAGAAGCTCCATAATCATTAAAACAGGTTCAGTTCACTGTATGCATGTATTGACTAAGAATTGAAAAGGGGACTGGAACAGAACAGGACTGGTGACAAAAGAATAACTTACAGAAGCCTAATGATCAGTGAGAATCAAATTCCAGGACAGGACTGGTAACAAAGAAATCATTTGGGATCGCCTGTATCAACTTCTTCTATCAACTACTGCAACCAAAACACAAAAGTCAGTGTGTGCGGCCTGAGACACAGCCCAGAGGGATGCAATGCCTTCTCTCAGTTCTGACACAAGTTGCAGACACTGCATCACTCACACACACACAATGCAGGCTTTTGTGTTTTTTTTTACAGATGGCCAGCGGGGAAGTACACCACCAACAATGTCGCCAGATACAGAAAAAAAACAATAGTTGTGTGTCTCTGTCAAAACAAAGTTGTGATTTATGTGTTCTTAGAAGAGAAATGCCCTCAGGACTGTTTCCTTTTGGAGGAGAAGGGCTGGAGGTGCATGGGACGGGGAGGGAGGGTTAATTTGATTAAACAGTAATAGAGCTTTGCATTCTGAGCCTGTGTGGGAGGATATGAGTCATAGCGTTGGTTAAACAGCCGAGTCATAACACTGGCAGCGTGGGTCTCACCAGTCTGGACGTCAATGACCATTTGATGTCCTCCCCTCATCCCTGGTCTGTTGTCGTCGCCATCACCTGCAAACAGGAGAGGAAGGAGGAGAAAAGGATGGTGTATGAGCGTGGGAGACGGAAGATGACGCAGAGGAAAGTGAAAGAGAGGATCATGTAGAATGAGTGGGACGATAGGAGGAGCAGAGGGCAAGAGGGAGGCGACAAACAAAAAAGGGAAGGCAGCATTGCTTTAGCTAATAGGCCACAAAGCTTTCAGTGTGCTGAAACATCTGAGTGACGGAACAGGAATATTTCCCGCTTGAATAGATGGTCTCACTGTTCATGTCGTCTCGGTTGATTTCTTGGGCGCTTGTACCTTTGTTGCATTTCGGGATGATCTGACTCCACCTGGGTTTGTACTCCTGCTGGCTGATATACTGGTTAAACAAACCGTCTAGCAAAGAAAGAAGAGGATCAAATATGGCAAAATCACCATTAATGCAAGCAGAAACCAGGCGTACAGGATTTGACTAAGTATCATTAAAATTTCAAAAAAAGATTAAAATAATCTCTAACTCAGCAGCAACCTGTAATGTTTTACTCTAGATTCATGAAGCCAAGTATGCTACCTCTCACAGCTTTGTCTATGAGCTCCTCACAGGCGTCAAAGTCTCCCTGAAGCACCAGCCGGTCATGCAGGTGGGTGAGCATTGGGTGCTCCAATGCTATCCGAGTCTTCTTCTGCAGTGACTCGAAGGCCTCTGTGTAGTTATGCTGCCGGAAGTGCTTGAGGCAAAGGCGGATGGCTTCCTGTTCTCTGTACTGCAAGGGTAAGATGAGAGGAAACAGATATAGGCTGAAATCTGTCCACAAACAAACCCACAACTGTTTACTACCAAATGTTGGCACCAAATCCTTGGTCAACTTTTTACATGTATATCCTAATTTAAATCATAATTTTGTTAGTTATTTACTGACCTGTATTTGGGTTAAGTTCTTATAGCTGTTTGTGTTAAAGGATAATTACAGGTCTTGGGTCAGCTTAAATTTCTTGCGCCACAGACTTTTTTTTTTAGCAATGCCTAGATCTCTGCTATTGACCTGGTGAGTACAATGTTATTATTACCAATAGGAATGCTGGCAAATACTATGAAAATAAAGCCAGAGTTGTAATAAATTGGATTTATCCTTTAAGACAGCACTGATGAATTTAAGAAGCCTGGCTTATTTTGCTAAACGAAAAAGAACAATTTTTATATTCAGCAAATAAGGTATGAAAACAAACTTTGTTTTGGTATTGATAAAAAAGGTATTGTACTTGCATTGATATAAAAAAGTATCAAAACGAAGCCCCACAAAAACCTCCTCCATTAGAGCCATGAAGCTGTTAGGTGTGGGACTGTAATTTGATCCCACTTGGAAAGTGTAGCACAACATGAACTGGGGTGAATTCTGGCATCAATAAATGATGTGCAGGAGTTCAGATTAAGTTCATCTTGATCAGCTGAATTTAAAAAAGGGACTAAAACTGGAAACACAGAATGACAAATGAATAAAACTCTCTCCGATTAATGTGCTGGCGTCTTTGTGGCTTTCATTCACATTCCCTGGTTTGGTTTTAATTAAGCTGAGATACCAATTCACAAAAGTTTTGCAAATGCAGTGTTTTCACACTGGTTGGATGAAAGAAAACAAACTGTAGACGTGATTTCATCCTTAGCTGCCTTGGTCAAGCACATTTGTCTTGTTAAGGGGACACCTCAGAGACACTTGTTGTAGAAGTTAAGTTCTCCTGCCAGTTGATTAATCCACCTAATTGAGATTCAGGCCCGCTGAATCCACTCTTCCAGTCCGAGCCTATGTCTGTAACCCCCAGCTTACCATCGAGTGCTTACCTTGCTGTACCAGTTAAGGCAGGGCTGCACCACATCAGGATCTTCAATACCGTGCAGCTCAATGTACCAGATGCTGAAATTAAAACTAGGACCCCAAGACATCAGAGGCACTGAGACACAGAGTAAAGATGGAGAAAGAGGACAACAGTGTAAAAAGACAGAAATGCTCACCATGTATGTTTTTTCTAAGACCAACAGAAACCACAGACATTTGACAAACCACATGAGCTCTCACCTATTTTGACAAATCTGCAGGGAAACATCTGCTCATCAATCTTGTGCTTTAAGGTGAACGTTTCCTTGTTGTAGTCATTCTTAAGGCCACTGGAAGAGAAGATGATGCAGCTGTTTCACAAATTACATTACTGGGTTAAGATGCCAACTGCATCCATATGCAGGTAAATTTGGGATAGTTGTCCAAATCTAGCAGGTAACCAAACTTCATTCTTCTTCATTCATTAAATAAAATTTCCTAATACAAAAGCATATGGAATTGTTTATTCTGTTTTTCAACAACACAGTTCCTCCAGGAATTTGTGATCTTGTAATCACAGGAATTTTATGCAAATTCAACCAATTCCAGCTAAAGATTGCAATTTTGCCCAATTCCAATAACATTTCTGTACAAAACTGTCAACTTGGAAGAGGGCGTGCACATTTTCTCATTACTGGCATCATATAAACCAATTCCAACCTTTTCCTCCAGATTCTGATACCTCAGGTCAGGGTATCCCGATTACCAATACCTGGCATTTAGTGATAATAAAAGTCAATATCATGCACTAGGGACTGCTGTGTCACTAAAAGTTGCGTTGCCGCCCACCATGACTGAACGAAAGTGAAAACACTGAATTTTATAAGGACATTGATAATGAAACTGTATCAGTCACATCTAATCAATACCCCATCCGCTTCATGAAGGCCTTTTCCATTATGTAACTTAACTACCTGTAACTTAACCCTCAGGCCCGATTTGGGGACACAGTCCAGGATGGTACTAAATCCAAGTTTCTGGGACTCACTAACGTTCGGATTGTGCAAGGAATTTCAAAACCTTAATGCGTTTCCAGCACAACCAAAAGCTGCATGTCCATAAATTATTTTCTTTTGAAGGAAAAACAGCAAAACTGATTGTGCAGCATCCTGCAGTCTGTTCTCCACCGCTCTGTTCTCTATGCTCCATTCCGTCGACCTCGTACTGCAGGTGGGGCCCTTCTTTTAATTTACTTATACTGACCTTTAAAAGTCATTATATGCAAACATGAAATAAAATCAATAGTAGCTGCACTTTTTCCATTGTGGTCTGTCTCACCCACCTGAACTTCACTCACCTACCAAACAGCACATCAAAATGATGTTTGTGCCACCTTTTCAGTGACATATATCCAAAATGTCCCAGTTTGTAAAACGCAGCAGAAACCCAAAGCAGAACCTAGAACCAATGCCTTGCAAAATCAATCCCAGAGATCAATAATCCAGCTTCCTTGCAGATACTTTATTGCCTATGGGACACTATTTCCCTATAAGTTATCTTCTGAGGCAGACCTTACTACCAAGGCTGTGTATCACCCCCAATAAACTACAAACAATTCCAATTTCTCTCATAAAACAACAAACAAACATAACAAAAAATGACAACCAAAAATACTGCAAATGGCACTGTAATTTAAGCTACTGGTTCAGTACTTTCATACTACAATAATCACAAAAAATAAACAGTTGGACTAGCATTAGCAGGGACATCTCACCTGGACAAAAGCTCTGTCATGTTCTCTTCACTCATCCCACCAAACACTTTAAACTTCTTCAAGTTGCAGACGTGAGTCTTCTCATACTTCCCAAAGGTGATGCTCTGAACAATTGCTGGCCTTTCCAATTTCAAGATTAAAAACTGAAGAAAAAGAGAGATTAAAACAGAGAGGAGACATGAAATAGACTGAAGGCAAAGAGCAGAGTTGTGATGCTATTCGTGTGCGCGGAAGGCTGCCGGAAATTGCCTCTGCTTGTGGCAGGTCAGTCACTGTGAAAAGATTTGCTCATTATCTAAACGACAACAGCAGGGTCAATTTACTGCACCAGGTAAGTGGCATTACATCCAATCTATGAGCCGCATCCACATGTCACTGGTGCTCTAACAAGCTAGGACATCTAATGACAAATCACCAGGGGCCATTAGGCCAGAACGAGTGGAGACCAAAGACTGGAACACTGATTAAATGTGCCACTGGAAAGCAGGCATTTAACAAACCCCAGGAACCGATGTTTTCACATTCACTCATAAAAACCACAGATATTCTATCAGTCCATGTCCTGAGCCTTTAGTAATATTAACCTGGGATGAAACTATAATAAACACTGGTCTCATTCAAGAGTCTTTCCACATGAATTTCACTTTCAACCTTTATGATCAATACAAAATAAAAGTAGTTCTACTGCCTTTTGACTCTCCCATCAGGCATTGATCTTGTTCTTTGCAGCAGTTTGTCATGAGTCTCCTGCGATGACACACATGTTCAAAGACATAGTTTACAGATCCTTGCCTGTCATTTGGCCTACAATTTGTTTTAATTAGTTGATGGAAGAGGAACAAACTATTCCAGCCATTTGATTTTCATGGCTTGGGCAGTGACAGTGTGAAATACGCTACTATGCAATTGCTAAGCACAGACTGTATTACCGTACTGGTTTGATATGAATAACATGACACCATGGACAAGATCTACGAGCCGTTTACATAGATTATGACTGTATTTACTTTGAGTGAACATGTTTTTTTGCAGAGATCAGTTACAACTAGTTCTTTCCCGGATTGCCCTGCCTCAACACTCTTCAACTTTGGTCACTGATTTAAAGTCAGTCTTAAAGTGATCTTTGGGCCTGGCACTCACAGGGATTCAGTGTCTTGTTCAAGGTGATGTGGTTTTCTGAAACCAAAGCCAACATGCAATGTTTTTCCCCAACCATGTCAGCTGCAATATGTAGTTTGTTTCAGTCTGTCAGTTCAATCAATGATGTCTATATATTAAGATAATTAAGTTTTTAAATCTACTCCAGTTGTATTAAGCTACACACCCCAGACAGAAAATGACAAGGCCACATATCAGCAGAAAAAATACCTGCATGGCTCAAGATTGATACTGATTAGGGCTGCAACTACATATTAATTAAGTCGCTTTTGTTTTTTTGACCGTCTGGTCTATGAAATGTCTGAAAACAATGAAAAATGTCCATCAAAATTTCCGGATCCCCAAGATGACATCTTCAAACTGCTTATTTTGGCCAATAAACAGTCCAAAACCCAAAGGTGGTCAGCTCACTATCACAAAAAAACCCCAAGGAAATGCAGCTAATTCTCACAGCTGACAAGCTGGAACTGGGAATATTTGGCATTTCTGCTTAAAAAATGACTCAAAAGATTCATTATCAGTTGCTGATTCATTTTCTGTAGATCAACTAATAAATGAATAACTAATCATTTCAACTTTCATAACAATGCTTTTTAAAACTGATATCGGCAAATACCAACAGACTACGCATGCACAGTGAATTAACAAAGAATTTTTTTCATTTTTTGTTTACTACTATTGTTCTCAGCTTTGCTATACCACCCAGCTGCTTTACTAGATGTAAACATTATGAGAATTCTGGTATGTGGTTAACCACTGTTTTGAAATGCTTCGTTTCCTCTCGTCATACAACACAAACTCTCTGGTTTAACCTCAAACTCTGCGTGCGAAAGTGTCGCTGTAATCGGTCAATGAGTTCGAGTGGGAAACAACACCCAAAGGGAGCTTGTAAAAGAAACAAGAAAGATGTAGGAACAGGCACTGACTGAAAGATGTTGATAATATATTATACACCTATAGTATTACCAAACAAACCAGACACACACTGAACTCCACAGTTTGTTCTTAAAGCACACTCTCAGTTCTCCTGCCCATCTGGAACAGTGAAGTCAAGTGAAGGGACAGTTTGTGTGACCTACCTGTGGAGGGTAGTTACTCTCAGAAGACCACCTGGAAGACTGATCATTAGGTTTGTCCACCAAGATATTCCTAAATAACACACACAGAGGACGGTGGAGTTTATTTATCCCTGTGGAACATTACAGCAGCAAAAACACTGGAGACACAGCAGACAACTTTACATCAAAGTTATGGCACCGGAATCACAAGGACAGAATACACAAGGGGGTGTAGCGTCATGTTTGTGTGTGTTTAAACAAGCTGTAACGAATAAAGAATTACAGAACAATACTACTGCTTATGCAGCCCAGCTAGATTGTGCTAGCAGGTGCAATGAGTCCATTAAATTATGACAATAACATACATTTAGTGTCAGCTAGCAGACTGTTGTTGTTAGCTGGCTAACATTAACGGCAGCTAACGTTACAGCTTAGCTAACTGTATCTTGAGTGCTGAAGCAGCAACAGGCGAATGCTCTAAAACTATTCGGAACTTCACTTATAAATTGTGACATTTTGCGGGGTTTATTTTCCAACCATAAAGTGTTTCATAACATCAGTTTCAAGTAGCCTGTAAAAAAGCTCATTAGCTACTGTTGCTAAAGCAGGGCTCTTTGGTTAGATAACAGCAGCAAGCTAGTTGCCTACTTGAGCTCTGAAGTCCAAGCTAATGTGGACGTTCGTTTTTTAACGCACAAGGGTACCGGACCGCGATTTGCTGAATCAAATTATAAAATACGCTAAAGTCACAACAACTCATTAGCCTGTGGTTGAAAGGAATTTGCTGTCCTAGTGTCAATACGAAGTACTGAAGGCTGTTGATCCAAAACGAGCTCTTCTCAAGAGAAGAAAATGTAAGTTGATGTAAACAAAGCACCTAAAACGAAGGGGCAGTGACAAGAGACGACCCCCTAGCCACCTATTTAATGATCTAAATGACAGCGCTGAATAACTACACGGTATAAATAAATGTCTAAAGGCTGTCTTATCGAACTTAGAATCCTTCACAAACTACTGTTTACAACAAACGCTTCCTTAGATTATCAGTAACATCACTATCGGGCGACTACGTATCAAAATCAAACGCCCCTATCGCCGCTGACAAAGCTAACGCTAGCTGGCTCGGATCGCAAGCGAGCTAGGCCAGTCGGGCCGGCTGGAAGAAACACTGGTGTAATGAGGCGATAAAAGACCACCTGTCACCGCAAAACCTAATGCATACGCGGGGCCAACTAACGTGTGCACTACTCACTCAGGTAAATATGTAGAGGAGTAAGAGCTCCATTTAAAAACGCTGAAAGTGAGGACTCTGCTCTCAGGAACGACAGCCATCTTGTTGCAGAAAATAACAAGCAGCGGGAGGCTAGCAAAGAGCGAGCAGTGACAGTCCTTAAAGCGACAGTACACCCTGTTTTGTTTTTGTTTGTACCATAGTATGCAATGTAATATAATAGCTTTCCATATCATCATAACAAAACATATAATTTTTTTATATCATTAATTATCACTTTAACCAAACTGCTAGTACTTCAAAGCTGTAGTATAACGGGCAGTTCAGCCAAATAATAATAATAAAGCCCTATTACTGATGCTACTACTTATCCCAATACATTGTGGTGCTTACGGCTTTGAAAAAATACATTGAAATTAGATTTGACAAACTGAACGATAATTTCCCTTTTCAGAAACAATGTCCAGATATTTAGGACCATTCACAGACCTCACTGTGACATGGCCAGATTAGCCTGCTTGGAGGTCCCAGGGCAAAAATGAGTTGCTGGGCCTCATGAAAGCTAAAAATATGGTGAAAAAATACAGCTATTTAAATCACATTTTGACAGAGCCGCTCTTCAAGACAGGGTATCAAGATTAGTTCATAAAGCTGGAGCCACCTTAAAAGGCCCCTACCATGTCAGTTGACATAAGCTTTAGCGGTGCGTATTCCCATTACCACAGATTGCCAGTCAGTGGACCTGGGTTTTTGGGGGGCTTCATGGTAGTTGTGAGTCTAGCCTGGTTGGTATTCCAATGTTGGTGGACAGTTATTGAGAAGTATTTATTACTGAAGGGAGAAAATACTGAAATGTGTCCACGGCAATAGCATCTAGCTACATCTATTCTTTTGTTTTCATTTGGGCTTTTTTGTACCTACAGACCTGACCTCTGCACTAGTATGCCCCTGTGACACCTCAGGGATTAATCAAGTGTGCTATCATGTCCTGTTAAGCCCTGTCTTGCCTTGTTTTGTCTTGTCCTGTTATAAAGTTGATTAATAGAGCATGTATGTACTGTATAGTCCTTATTGTAGGTTGTTGCCTGTTTAACATAGCAGGGGTTCCTTTCTGAAACAAAGACAACTGCTGTGGTCCTTTTAAAATACCTCTCTGGGTGATCTCAGTGTTTCCCTTCACGTCAAGTCACCAGGTGGATGAGTCATCCGGTGAGTAATGTGAACAAGGCTTTATTCCAGTTAAATGGACTTCTTTTATTGAAACTCATTGTAGTAACAGGACTCCATCCTTCAAACCCCACCTCCTTCATCCCACCCTCTGTTTGGAGGGATGACTGTAAAGAGGTTTTTTTAATGTTAAAGTCATAATCTCAAACATTTTCATTTTGCTGTCTTTCGTGGCAAAAATGCCAATAATCTGTAATTGCAGGTGTGTTTTTGGACCTCACTTCAGTTTCAGTTTCCTCGTCTGTAGTCATCGACCTTTTCTTTGTTTACTCGCAACGCTAACAGAGACCTGAAAAAACAGCACGCCGCTTTACACACAGGTGAGTTGAAGAGCGAGTCTGTTGTGTTAAAAGTCTTGTTAAAAGCCTAACTGTGTGCCACTTGTGATTTTTCTGGGAAAGTGACTCCCGACACCCGGGTCGTAATACTGCTTAGTCACCATTGTGTTGCATCATTCAGCAATAGACATTTATTTAAATGAAAATCTTCAAGGTTATATCTTTAAATTAAATTCCCTCACATTTTATCTGGTATCAGATGTGCGTGAGTCCAAAACCAACTGAACATTTTTTTATTTTTACTTTTAAGTGTCAAAAAGTGCTCTATATTCAGTGAATTGGTTAGCAGTGTGTCACCACTGCTTCCTCTGTCTGGTTCCTGCTTGCCATTTTCCACACTGCCATTTATTTGGTGCAGTTGAATAGAACCAGACTAAGAGTCACCAGCCACACTAGCACCTCTGTCAGGCTATAATTAGTCACAGCGCTGCTTTGACTTAAGTGCTAAGGTCAGCACACTATACTTACAATGACACTGCTAACATCCTGATGCTAAGCAGGTATCACGTTTGCCATGGTTACCATCTTAGTTTAGCATGTTAGCATGCTAACATTTACTAATTAGCACCAAACTACAGCTGAGGCTGATGGGAACATCATTAGTTGTGCAGGTATTTGGTCATAAACCAACATGTTGGACAAATTCAACTTTTGACCTGATGATGGTGCTACATGAAAAGTCAGGAGATCAGCCAAGTTATTAGGATTCATCCTTTTGGGACCATGAATGTCTTTCCTGGTAATCCCTCTAATAGTTGTTGAGATATTTCAGTCTGGACCAAAGTGGCAGACTGACAGACAGACATTGCTATCCATAGAGCTGCGCCTCCAGTGTGGCTAAAAAAGGTGCAACACTCCCTCAAGGCCCAAATAGAAAATTTAATTAAAAACATTTTAAGGACAAACAATCATTTTAAAATACATTATCCTATTTGCCCTTGTTGTGCGCCTTTGGTTTGGCTTAATTTGATGGAGTGTATTTATTTTTATATTAAGTAAGCTAAGTAAAATTAAGTAAAAATCTTTTTTGTTTTATCAAGCTTTCAAGATTAATATTTATATTCTTTGTTAACCACTCTGTCCCAACATAATCTCCTGTAATGTTTATTTTATAATGATGTTTGCTTATTTATTTAACTTTGTAAATTAAGTTCTTATGTATAATGATGCTCTGCCAAGATGCAAAATGCATTTTGTTGGGGAACTGACAGCAAGGGAAGATAATTATTATTGAATTATTCATTATTATTAACAATGATATTAATAATAATTAACAATAATAGCCAGATAAGATAGGACATTAGTTGTCACAATCCCTGATATATAAATGTAGTGCTCAACAGTTACTAATCTATCCAACCATTGATTAGTCAACAAAAAATAATCAGTTACGATGATGATAATTAAATAGTTGTTATCAGTTAGAAAAAACAAAACATTTGCTGGCTTTCTCTTCTTTACTTAATATCATGAATTAAATTGAGAAAGAAAGTTGATTCTTAACCCTGGAAACAGTGATCAAATTACAAAGTCAAAGTCTGTTTAGATTTGATTGTTGCATGATCTCTATTGGTTGAGGAAGATCGTGTGATATGATCGAAAGCTTCAAAACAGCTACTAAACGGACCTTGTGGTGAGATTGTTTTGTCAAAAATTGTTGTCTGGTCAGTTTGTATTCATCTCGTTGGGCTCTGATAACTAACTGGTAACCACCTGATAACATGAGACGGACGTCTGTCATTTTTGAAATTTTGTAGTCAAGATTAATTCATTAAAGAAATGGACTGATAATGAAATATATGTAATCAATAATAATAATCAATAGCCTGTTTATATATAAGCATGCGATGGATGTCTGTTTTATGCCTTCTCAGTGGGTTGGCAGCACAAAAGGAGCCACTTTTAGTTGGCAATGTCACTTTGTCAGAGGAGCGCATAGCACAAAAAACTAGGGTGGGGGGGAGAGGTGTCTTTTGTTGGTGAGAGTTGTAATCCGCTCTAATTCAAACCACAGGGGGGCCGCGAGCCTCAGAGACTCCTGGATCTCTGGTATGTTCACACGGTCCGGACTGCCAGCGAGACCCTCTGTCACACTGGGGAGAAAATCAAGTCAAATAGTGTTCATGAAGGAGTTTATGAATTTCACTGACTATATTATTTTCTGTATGTTTGTGTTTTTATCCTTATGACAGCTTAAATTAATAATTAGTATTCGAAGTGGGCTCTTTTTCCTTGTTTTTGATATATGTTAAGTAATTTCTAACATTCAGCTTTCAAACATTTTTTTTCTGTCAAATAAAATACCAGGCAGTTTCAGGCATTTACTAACATTATTGTGAGGCGATTGGGCAATTCGCTGTACTAGTATCAAAGAAATAACACTATAATAAAATAATTTAAATTGGAAGCAACAGGATTCAAGAAATTTGTGAAAGTTCTGATTTGGGAACATTAAAATGACTAGATGAAATAGAGATTAGTAGTGGAGGCAACCCGTGCATAGGAAAGAGGCACAGTAACAACCTGTTGCCGTCCAGCATATTTAAGCCTTACTTTGGTTTTGATATTTTTGTCAAATTCTGATGAAAGTGTTTGATGAATCATCTGCAAGTGGACCTTTTCCAGGCTTGATAACGTGAAGTGAATGATAATGGTGTTTCTTCTAAGTGCACATCCGGCGCTTGGCAGAGCCTTGCTTCCACTTACTGCAAATGGAAGGGTACTGGTCAAGTTTCATTTGTATGGATGTAAACCCAGACACTGAGAATACAAGTGAGAATGGTGTTATTACAACACGCATGCGTGGTTACATCCTATAATGTAAATCCGAACATGGGTTCATTGTATTTATGAGGGTAGATTGGGTTTGATTTTAGTTTAGGTTATGTTATACTACACTAATCTTTTGATCTACAGCTGGGCAACCATACATATATGTACATAGTTGCAGCTCTATATTGTCTGGTTGGCTCGTCAATCTTTCAGTCCAGCACTCGCTAACTTTGTCTGTCTGCTGTTTGGTGCTGGGCGGGTAGTGAACAATTGTTTTTTTTAGAGCTTTTTTGCTGAAAACTTGGGGCCTGCTACTGCTGGAAACAAGGTTGATGAGAGCGGTGAGAATGAATCAAAACAGGGAAACCTGAAAGATGTTAAAATGAGGGGAACTGCAGGGTCTGGTGATCATTCTTCACTTTTACTTGTTATTCACTCTGATCGACTCCTTTCGCATTACACATAATTTGATCCAAAGTTTGTCTCAAAATATTGATTAGAGCAGCTTTAACTGCAAAGTTCATGACAGAATAGCCTTAAAACTAATGACCAAATTCTAGTCTGCCTCAGGTGTGCTTTGAAATTACTGCTAACATAGCGTGCTAATATGCTAAATATCATATGCTGAACATCAGCACGTTAAAGATTTGAAAATTTCTGACTTTGGTTACTCCTGATGGTAATATAAAAAAGACACTGGGGCAGACAGCATACACACAGCTACATGTAGGGGCTTTAACATCCAATAGTAGTTAATATGGTAGGTATTAACTCATTTTTTTCTGGTGTGTGGTGATGTTTGCACAGGCTCACAAGGCCTCTAGTGTGACTTTTAGTCTTGTTTATTGAGTATCACTCCTGGCTGTTTTCCAAAGTATTAAATAGTTTTTAAAGTGAGCAATGTCTAATATGTATGTCTATAGGCCTCGTGGACACACAGGGCATCTTCTGGAAGAGAAGGTGCTAATGTAAACAAGAGGAAATGGTCCCTAAAGGAAACCCCACTGGCACCTTAAATACAGAGCACAAATACACAAAACGTAGTGATACACAGGAGACTGACTCTTCTAATAGCAGACTTAGCTGCAGTGCTTTGTTAATGTAAGCCAGGTCAACCTAGTTGTGTCTGCAGCATACAGCTGCACATACAGGGCATATGTAGCACATACACTGCCTGTGGACTGGAGGAGAAGACTGTTATCTATCTGTTTGAATGTCTGTCTCTGATATGAGATCAGTTGTGTTTCCCAGCAATGTTAGTCACCCTTTGATGATGTCACACACAGCATGACCTCATTTGGAAAGAAAGAAATCGGCAACAAAGAGTCATCATCAGCCTAATCTTCATCACTATCGTCAACACTGGTACCACCATTAATATCATCATCATCATCATCATCTACGTCGCTGTCACTGTCATTACCACCCCATTTGATATCACTCACATCATTAACTTCAAAATCATCATCATCACTGACAGTTATCTCCATCATCATCATCATCATCATCATCATCATCATCAAATTCATCACAACCACTAACGGTTAACTTTATCTTCATCACCCTCATCACAACCACTAACAGTTATCTTCAACATCATCATCATCATCATCACAACCACCAACAGTTATCTTCATCATCATCATCATCACAACCACTAACAGTTATCTTCATTATCATCATCATCATCATCATAACAGTTATCTTCATCATTATCATCATCATCATCATCACAACCACTAACGGTTATCTTCACCATCATCATCACATCAACTATCCTCCTCCTCCTCATCATCATCACAACCACTAACAGTTATCATCATCATCATCATCACAACCACTAACGGTTATCTTCACCATCATCATCACATCAACTATCCTCCTCCTCCTCATCATCGTCATCATCATCACAACCACTAACAGTTATCTTCA
>NTHP01001096.1:59514-69865 GCA_003416845.1 Oplegnathus fasciatus | reverse complement strand
ATTATTATTTTTATTCATATTTCTATTACTAGTCATATTTCTATTATTATTCGTATTATAATTTTGAGACATATTTCTATTATTAGTCGTATTACTATTGTGAGTCATGTTTCTACTATTAGTCATTCTTCCATTGTTATTATCATAATAGCTGTTATTGCTATTATTAGTTATATTTCTATTGTTATTATAGTTGTTGCTGCATTCCCGTCTGTCTGTCTCTCTCTCTCTCTCTCTCTCTCNAAAATGATGTGAATCATATGCTATGGCCTTCACAGTCACCACATCTCAACCCAGTTGAACACCTATGGGAGATTTTGGAGCGACCTGTTAGACAGTGCTCTCCACCACCATCATCAACACACCAAATGAGGGAATATCTTTTGGAAGAATGGTGTTCATCCCTCCAGTAGAGTTCAGAGACTTGAAGAATCAATGCCAAGGAGCACTGAAGCTGTTCTGGAGGCTCGTGGTGGCCCAACACCTTACTGAGACACTTTATGTTGGTATTTCCTGTCATTTGTCACCTGTCTATACATCAAATATATTTGAAGTATGTTAAGTAAAAAATAAAAATAAAAAGCATCGCAAGGCCCTTAAGAGGTGCAAGGAAAATGTTTTTTTAATATTGATTCAGTACTTGGTAACAGTATTTCACACCAACATTTAGCTCATCTCCAACACACAAACAGAACCAGCAGGCTGTAAAGTTTCTTTATCAAGTGGAGCATCTTTATTTTACTTTCGTAAAAAATAAACAAACAAAAAAAACCCTTCAACATCATCGGTGGGTGATGCAATCCAAAACACGTCAGCTGTTAAGGCTAGTGGTTACTAAAACTGAGTAATCCTTTACAATATTGAACATGCAGTCTGTTGAATAATAAAACATCTCTTGTTGTTTTCTTTCTTTTGGTTTTGTACCATCACTGCTGTTTCCATCAGTTCATAACACTTAATTACTCCACCATAAAACTAGAGGCAAAAGCCTGACATCAAATAGAGTACGAATCTGTTGAAATACAAAACACAAAGAAGTAACAATAGAAAATTTCAGTTAATTGTTCAAATCAACAAATCAACAATACTGTCAGTAAATTCTTATATTTGTTTAGTGTTTCCCTGTCTTCACTCAAACAGATTAAATTTACACAGACAAGGAAAATATTTAAGAGGTTTGCAAAAAAACAATGACAATGCCAGGACAAAAGAAGGACCAGAAAATACTCAAGTCCTCTGAATGTGACAGATCTTCACTGAGCTGAATGTCCTGTAAACATGGACCTGGACATGGAGTCTGATCACCATTTCTTACATGTTTACATCCATCTGATGTTTCAGACAAAATTAAGAGTGGGTTCATCTGTCTGGCACATCAGATGTAGTCCTGAATACTCAACACTGACTGGCCGGTAGACAGTTTGCCATGAAAAATTACCTTCACATGTAGTTGGTGATTAACTATTACGACACCAAATAAAATCATCAAGTCTATAGATGAATTCTATTTAAAGCATTTCTGATGCGGCTTCAGCTCAGGAATCTCAGAGACTTAGTATTCAGAATCCTTTCCTGTCACCCTGACAGCAACCAGCTGAGGAGGACCAGCTGTGTGATAGAGGCTGCTGAGGGACTACATCTCCCAGATTGCTTAGAGTGAGGGTTTTTCTTATGAAAAGTTGGAGAGAAAGATGGCGGGGTATACGTGCTAAACCTACAACAAATGATTTAAAAACTGAGGGAATTATTAGGAAAGAGAGACAGTAGTAAATGTTTTGTATCGCTGTATAATACAAAACAGTAAGAAAAGACATTGTCATTATTATTATTATTATTACTTCAGAGTAAGAACAGTACATCTGATTTCATAGTCAAAAAAGAAAAACAAGAAAGAAAATAAAATCTCTTCAGAAAAATGTGTAGCATTCTTCAGTGTCCACCATCAAATAATTAAAACATTTCAGTGTCTCTTGTTGTGAAAGACAAAGTTTCATTTCTTTGTGATTGTATCGGTGTTGTTTACATTTCAAGTGCATTTGTGTCAGATACTTTGGTCATTAACCTAAAAACAACAGGTGGTCAAAATGTAACTTTATATTCATTTAATGATCTAAGTTAACAGTCCAGCACTTTGGGAAACACTCCAGTACTGAGAGATCCAGGACCTGTTTAGCCTAGCTTGGCACAAAGATTAGAAGCACGGGGGAACTGCTAGCCTAGCTCCATCAGAAGAGAACAAAATCCACTTTCCAACAACTCTGAGTCTGTCTGATTTGCATGTAGTTACATGTTTACATATTGTATGTTGTTTATTGAACAGGTGTGCAAATGTAAATGTAAAAAGAAGACATTGTGGTTTTAGCAGCAGTTAGCGTTTGAGCTATTTGTTGACCAACAACAGCTGGATGCACCATCTCTGAAGTCCTGAACTTGGACTTGTTGGTTTGAACTGTGTTCTCAATCTACTGTTAAATGAACCAGCTAACTACAGGATGGACTGCTGACTGGTTGACAACATATGTATATGTCAATCAGTCAGACTTGGACATCTTGGAGGGTGGATTTTCTTTTGGTAGAGATAAGCTAGCAGTTTCCCTCTGCTTCCTGTCTTTGTGCTGAGCTAGGCTAAAATACCCCTCTCTGTCCTGGAGGAACAGTGATGAACCATCTGCTCCTCTGACTCTGTACAAGTCAGAGAACATGAGGATTTATCTAACAGATGTATTTATTCTTTAATCTTACTGTATTTCTTCTTCAGTGTTACTGTATGATGTGGTAGAGTGTAACATTAGAAAGGACTTGTACCTTTAATCTTACTGTATGATGTGGTAGAGTGTAACATTATAAAGGACTTGGTGGCCGTTGTTCCAGGCGTACAGTGCTCTGTCTCGGGGGTTATAGTCAAGCATGGACAGGTGGCTGTATTTATTGGTCAGAGGAATGTCGATGTACTCGTAGGTGGAGGAGTTGGTGGAGTAGGCATAGTACACTTTGGTTCCTCCGGAGTATCCGTTAGTAACGTACAGGGTCCCACAGATCATGAAGGCCTCACCAGCGCTGCGTTTCGGGTGGTTGGTGGTCCAGCTGCGGATGATCTGCAGAGTGTTTGGGTTTAACTGGCTGAGTACGATGTTTCCAGCATTCTGATTAGTGGCGTAGACGGCCCAGAGCCCCCCCTCATCCACCATGAGGTCGATGTCTGAGTGTCCCCCCCAGGAGTAATGGTACATGTTGTTGTAGCCAGCGAAGTCAAGCTGTCGGGAGCGGCTGATGAGCGATGTGCTGAAGTCGAACTTGATAATGGTGTGACTCTGAAACTTGTTGAAGTAAATGGATCCATTATAAACTACCTGACCTGTACCGGACCAGGGGTGAGGCAGGCGGTGAGAGGTGAAGTTATCTGTCGTCATGAAGTCATACATTGACTGATACTCCCTAACAAAGCGGTTGTTATGGTAACCATCCATGTACCACACCTGTACAGGAAGAAACCAAAAATAAAGTGATAATGATTTTTGTTGTTTTTGGTGTCAGTGTTCCATAAACTATACAAATTGTGTCACACATTATATTTTATTAAACTTGCAGTTTGATCATTATGTACGGTGACCCTGAGAGCTCAACGCACAGCAGCTTAAGAAAACACATGCAAATACACAAAACACAAGCAAATTAAGAAAACATCTTCATAAATGTGACAACACATGCGCAGCATTTAGAAAACGCTGCAAATAGAAAAACGCTGCAAATACAAAAACGCTGCAAATAGAAAAACGCTGCAAATACAAAAATGCAGCAAATACAAAAATGCAGCAAATATAAAAATGCAGCAAATACAAAAACGCTGCAAATACACACTACAAGTCACCCAGGCGACAACAGAAACTATGGAAACTTCTTCTTCTTCTGTTGTTTAATGGCGGTTGGCAAACAGCTTTCAAATGCATTACCGCCACCTTCTTGACTGGAGTGTGTAACAGAATGGCTATTGTACTTTTACATCTTTTTTTCTCCTGTTAACTGTGGAAACTGCTTCCGGGGCACAATTCATAGTTTTCACATGACATCACACCCTTATAGGAATGCCCACCTGGAGGGCAAAACAAGGCTGTCTTCCGCTGCCTGCCAGTTAGTTTTACCAGGTTTAGTCAAAATGCCAGATAGTTGTTGTTCAATCAGATGCACTAACCGACGAGGAGACAAGCCTGGTTGTGATTCTATAGAATCCTGCCCGAGCTTTGATTTGATTTATGTCGTAAGATATTGTCTTAACCTAACATTAACCATTATTACCCTGTCACTAACGTTACTGCCCTACAATGCTGACTACAGGGACCCTGAATCCGATCGCCAGGTTATGAGGTGATTTATAAAAGTGTGTGAACATTTTATTTAAAATATTTAAACATTAAAAACATTGATTTAATCACAATGTCTCCTTTATTCAAACAACGGCTCCCTTTTAAAAGTCCGTGTGTCTGTGCTTGGTGTGACAATGTCACAGCATCATGTTCCATTTAACATTATTATCTTATCTTTAATATCACAATCCAAATCAGATCCATAACGTTAACTACTCTGATGGAGCACAGTGGCTGAAAACACATGTGATCCAGAGATCCACACGCTGACTGCTGGCCGTCCTCACACTGGCAGATGAGCCACCCAGGCCGGGCAACAGGAGCAGGAGCTGCCACTGAAGCCCCCGCGAGGAGGAGGCGGGGAGAGCGGCTGGGACGACTTGTCCTTCACCTCCCAAACGGCAGCATTATTGACCCATCCAGATCGAAAATACATATAGCTGCCTGTACTTTTGTACACTTTCATCCTGGCAGCACTGTAAGGGGAGGGATTCTCAACAAGATATGTGTGAACATCGCATTTTTGTACTTGCGGCGTTTTTCTATTTGCAGCGTTTTTCTATTTGCAGCATTTTTGTATTTGCAGCGTTTTTCTATTTGCAGCGTTTTTCTATTTGCAGCGCATTTTCTAAATGCTGCGCATGTGTTGTCACATTGATGCAAGCCTATAGACTGTATAAAAGAAGTGGACGGAGCCTCCGGGTCTGAAAAGTGAAGCCAAGGTGGAAGTGCCTTAAACCTGTATTCTTTCTAATGGTCAGCAGGGGGCGACTCCACTGTTTCCAAACAGAAGTCTGATTGTATAGAAGTCTGTGAGAAAATGAGCCGACTTCTCACCTGATTTATGACCTCAGTAAACATTTTCCTGATGAGTTCATGGTCTCAATCACTAGTTTCAAGCCTTCTTCAACACAGCATGATGTTCATTTAGTAAATTATGGTCCCATTTAGAGTAAGAGACGATACAGCAGGGTATGCTTTAGGGCGGGGCTACCTTGTGATTGATAAGTTGCTACTACTGCGACCTGTCAATCAGGATAGAGGCGTAACATTTTGGTCGCCTAAAAATGTCTTGTTCAGTGTTCGGTTGTACTAAAAGACACTCTGGGGAGTCGGCTGTTCATTTTTTCCAGCAATGTTACATTTTGTTGTAAGCCTGTTTTTTGTTAGCCAAAATTAGCATCCCAATTAATATCACAGTTAATGTGAATTATAGATGCACCGACACCACAGCGCTCCTCCCCAGCTCCACCCTCTCTTCTAAATATGGTCACTTCTGGCTCCAAAAACCCAAGATGGCCACGGCCAAAATGCCAAACTCGAGGCTTCAGAACTGTAGTCCACAAACAAATGGGTGACGTCACGGTGGCTACATCCACTTCTTTTATACAGTCTATGGGTAAACAGCTTTGTCTTTAAACTCCACACCTCCAGTTTGTAACACAGACCATATGTGAGACATTTGTGGTCTTCAAGCTGATAGAAAAGTGATGTATTCTTGTGTTGTTGCTGAGACTCACTCTGTTGTCTCCAGCCGGAGCGACCGGGTCGGTCATCCACGAGCCGAACCTTGATCCAGATGTCTTGATGGTGACTGGTTCAGAGATTCCTGTCAGCTTCCCACAGGCTGAAACACAAACAGCAAAACGTGAAGGTACAGGGTGGACAAAATAACAGGAACACATGAAGGTACAGGGCGGACAAAATAACATGTTTGTAACAATGTTTATTCCACTGTTGTTAACTCACTGCCTCTGCATGCAGACCCACAGCTGGTCACCCAGGCGGGGTGTTTTTGTTTATTTGTTTGTGTGGGGGTTTGTTTCTTTACTGTTGTTTCCCCACCCACCCTATCTGCCTTTTTATTTATTTGCTTCTTTATTTATTTATCTATTTGTTTGTTTATTCATCTGTTGTTTACTCACCCAGCCTCTGCATGCAGGCCCTCAGCCTGTCCTCCAGGCTCATCACTCGGTTGTGGAGCTCCTGGTAGTCCAGACCTCCCAGTTGTTCCTGCAGCGTTCCCAGCAGCTCTGTAACATTCGCCGCTTCTTCCTTAAATTGTCGGACCAGCAGAGCGTCCGCTTTGTAGGCCTCCAGGACTGGGATCAGAGGACGTAACTCCTCCATCTTAGCTTTGATGGACTGACAGACAGACAGCAGCGATCAATAAACAACCAGGTCAGACATTTCCAGATGTCCTATCAAGAAGGTGGACTGAGCTTCAGATGATTGTTAATTGTAGATGTTTTACTGTTTACATTTCAGAGATTAATGACTAATGTTTGGATAATTAACTTTAATAACACAGTGCTCAGATCAGTTTGGTCAGATGCTGTAAATCATGAAGATAACTGAACCTGTTCACACTGATCTGTACTGAGAACTGACACCATTTCTACACTCAGAAGGGTTAGTGTTAGCAGCACGTTAGCAGAGCAGCAGCTTCAGTCCTCCATCTATGCAGAATGCGTTCAGGTACAGTATTGTATGTAGGTCAGCAGCACTCAGAGCCCAAAGCATAATCACTTAAGTTACATGCACAAAACAAATGAAAATAGACTTGAAGTGCAAAAATACACTCGGGTTAGCATTTACGTGCATACAGCGCGAGTAAAATATGACCCCTTGGGCAGCCTGTGTAGACAGCTATATTGATGAAAATAGAAGTGTATCTTTTCCATGATGGACACCCTGTGAGTTCAAACTTACTTATGGTTTCAGCCATGTTTTTCAGCACTAGTTATCAAACTTACGATGGGTCTACGCAGGAGGTGTTTCAGCTACGTTTTCAGTCGTTTATCTCAGCTATGAAATGTAACACTTCATAGTTTACAGCGAGCTTTGCTGAGTTGGTGATTGGTTGTTTAAGCCATAATGTCATGACGTGGGCGGTACCTTGTACTGTCTGGCGATGTTGTTCTCATGTCCATCTTCCACCTGTTTGAATTTGTTTTCCAGACCCTTTAGCTGAACTTCCATTTTCTCCACAAACTGCAGATCTCTCTGAGTCCGCTGGTCCAGAACCTCGATGGACTGACTCATATTCTGAACCTGGAAGACACAAACACATCGTAGCCCACTATAATACTGCTACTGCTACTACTACTACCTCCATAATACATAATATACTTTCCTAATAAACATCATGTTATCTGGTATTACCAGAATCAGAGGCATGCTGATGCCTCTGATTGATGATATTTTCAGCAGTACCAACAGCATGCACAGTTTTAAAGGGGTGGCTGGGGTGGCCAGGGTCCCGCAAATTACGCAAGGGCCCCACCTCCCCCTCGTGTCAAAGCAGGTGTCAATGTTTACAACTTCGATGAGAAGATGAAGCAGAACTATCCTTCTGGTCATGAAAAGAGAGAGAAAAAAAACACCATGAGAGTGAATTGCGGGAACAGATAAACTTGTGTTCTCTCCTCTCCAAGATTGATGTCAGCAAATAACAGTAATGTTAAGTTGAGCTTGCTGTGTATCTCTCTCTGTCTGTCTGTCTGTCTAACCCAGCTGGGCAGTGCATCTCCAGCCACTTCCAGGTCTGTTCTGTGGCTTTGTGACAAAAGTGAGAGTGAAATACAACTTATTATTACGTTTGATGAATGCCAACAGGCAATGGTGTTTATAAAGTGCAACTCAGAAAAGATAACTGCGCCGCTCGTGAACATGCATTCATATGCGCGTGCATGAAATGAAACTCACGCTTTCCAGCAGCAACCTCTGTGGGGACCAGTCCAGACAATATATGAGCATGATGGCACTCCTCATAGGCACACATCATTTTAAAACAATGATGATCTCTCTCAGTCAAAGTTTAGTTACAACTCTGAACTAATGCAAGATGGAAAGCAATGGATTGACATTGACTATTGATTAAACACTGAATTTAAAATGTTGATTAGCTGGACATACTGGGCAATATGGAAGCACATCTCAGTAAATAATAGCCATCAAGTTTTCAGCCAAGCCACAGTATAAATAGTATTTTATACCTGAAAATGTATAAGAGGAAATCTGGGGGAGCCAGTTTGAATGGGCCTGATGCAGCTGATGAAATTAATAATAGTAGTGTTGTCTATAATTTATAGGTGCTATGCTTGGGTTTGTCTGTAGAGGAGTCTATTTTGTATCACCATGCCTAACACCTTGCAGTATGATCTGCAGAACAAAATCCAAATATGTTTTTTATTCTTTATCTAAAAACATCAAGGCTGTCTTATTATATCAGTATATGCTATAATGTATGGTATACTATTAGAGGATAGAACAGGGTTTGCATAATGCATTTTTGTTTGGTGGTTTGCTGAGAGCATTTGACTACTTAATAGCCTTCACTTTTATAAATGAGCTCAGAAAAATGTCATATTTATTTGTCATTGTTAATGTCAGCCTGCTTGACTATGAAGGTTCTACAAAATAGGAGACTGGCCATCAGCACTTATGTGTATGCGTGTAGCCTATTCATTTATGTTTTAGCCTATTAGTGGAATATTAATGCATATAAAAAGTTCTACCTCTAGATATCCCTTTGCCACCCCTGTTAAAAATTCCTAGAACCCCCACTGACCATCAGTAGTATTATTGCCAGTAGTATAATAATCAGTAGTAGTATTTCGTACCTTCTCCAGGAGCTGTCTGAGCTGTTTTGTTCGGGCATCTCTGGAACAGACCGTCTGCTGAGGAGCGACCACCGTACAAACACATCGACCTTCAGAGTCCTGAGCTGAACTGTACACTTGCCAGCCCTCCTCAGGGGCAGAAGGACCCACCTATTAGACAGGAAATCAGAGGACAACGATGGAAATATGACACACTTATGATTGTAATTACTGCAATGCAGCGTTGTGTTTACAATCATCAAGTCAAATATATCAATCAATCAAAGAGGGAGAGAGGTAGTGAGACTACCAGTTAGACTTCAACCTTGAAACCTGCCAGTCCTGCTCAGGGGCAGACAGAACCAACTTAATCTTCTCCTGCAGAGATCTATTACATCATTAAAATTAACAGGAAGTTGTTTGGTCCTGTCTTGTTCATGTTTGCTGCCCTCTGCAGGCTGAACTCAGTATCATACACTGATATATTTAAGCCTCATATTTTATGCGTCCTTGCAGATGGGCATGCAGTTCCATTCATACTACAATTGAGGGTCCGTGTCAGTCTGGTGTTCCACGCATGCACATTTCCCGATCCACACACATATTCTGATCATGTGAAGAACAATTAGTTAGCATTGATAACATTGGTAATACATATGCAGTAGCAACTGCATATGCAGGATTATTTCAGAATCAGAATCAGCCTGTGAATATTCTCATTCATCCAGGTCATAGTTATCTCAAGGAAATTGAATCAAATGCAACTGGATTTTTGGTTTTGTCTGTGTTTGACCAGTCTAGCCTGGTCAAACGAGCACAAACTGATGAAGCCTCTTGGATGAGAGGTGAAACGTCTTCACAGACAAAACCAAAAATCCAGTTGCGTTCGATTCAATTTCCTTGAGAGAATCAGAATCAGCTTTATTGGCCAGGTATGTGGACACATACAAGGAATTTGACTCCGTTTTTTCTTTGCTCTCAGTGTACATACACAGAAATAGACTTACATACATATAAAACTATACATCTTAAAACAAGGACAACAAGCTCGACAAGGTAAACATAAACATTAAACTACTATGTACAGGTATAAATATATATATATATACATATATATATATATATAAAGTATATATATACACTGTATAACAAAAACAAAAACAAAACAACAATAGCAAGTCTAGACAGTAAGACAATAGTGAAAGGGAGCACAGTACAAAGGATGCTGAAATAAATATGATTACTGTAACAGGTAGCTTTATACACATGAGGTAGGTGGATGTGACAGTATACACAGTATACACAGCGTGCATAGTTTTGTGTTAGAGTGATGATATTTACATGATAAAAAACAGTGTATATTTAAACAATGAGAATATATAATAA
>NTHP01001096.1:32415-43597 GCA_003416845.1 Oplegnathus fasciatus | reverse complement strand
CTTTTTTTTTTTTTAGACATTATGCATCATATGAAGTTTCAGTAACTATTTACATTCTGAAAAGAGGGATGTATAGTAACAAAGATGTGCTTTTGACATGTTGGGAGACAATCCAGTTATCTTTTTTTTAAGTTTTAAAGCAGAAAATTGGTTTGGAGACCAAGCAACCTTTTCCTTAGACAGTAGATCTGTGTATCAGATTAAAGGATCTATTAATTTGTAAACTCTCTAAAGTGTGGCCATGACTGTCAGACATAAGAAACCCATTTTGACCATAACTTAGTAAATCTGTTCATTTGTAGGCGAAGTGAAAAAGTAATTATTTTACCACCATGTACACCTCATTAACTAGATCTGTCCATCCCTCTACTGTGGGGGAGTCAGGAAGCAGCCAGTGCCTAGTGATGTTATTTTTACAAGCAGATATCAGAACACCAAATAAAAGTGCCCTGAATGAAAGTCAACTTTCCCTAAAATGAAAGGCCAAAACTGGAAAGGTATTTTCATATTAAATATGCCTTTAATAAATATGTCGTACTACTGGACATTTTCAAAATATATGCCGGTGATTGGCATCCTGGCTCCCACACAGTCTCCAGCACTTTGAATCCTCTCCTGTAAAGTGTGTTTTCTGCTTTGGGATAATAAAAAATCTAATTAAACACAAATTTTCTCCATGTATGCGAGTTGGTGCACTTTCACTGAAAGTCACAACAGCTGTACCATTCCTCCTTTGAAATCTCAAAGTTACCTTCGTTTTCCCATTTATTTTTAACATACTCTGTGGAATAAGATTTTTTTGTCACGAAGCCCTTATACAGTCCGGATATAATACCGCTGTTTGACTCTGACAAATAGGCTCCTAGAACTTCTTTCAGCAATGGGTCATCCATATCTAGTGGGTAATTTTTAACAACTTGTTCAAAATAATGACATAATTGTAGATACCTATAAAAGTCATGCTTTTCCAGAGCATATTTTTCTTTCAAAGTTTTAAAATCTTTTAATTGTCCCTTATCTGTTATTGAGTAAAATGTCGTTATTCCTTTGGCTATCCAATTTTCAAATCTAGGGTGGTCAAAAGGGGGTCATAATTACTCTTTGCCAATGTGGAAACTTCTTTGGGTATCTGCACACCTAAATATTTCAGTGGAGTCTGGTTCCATTTCAAATTAAATTTATCTCGCAGTCTCACAGTTGTTTTGGTGGAGTATAATTTAATGTCAAAGTCTTGGTTTTTGGAACATTTAGTTTATATCCTGCATATTTACCAAAAGTGTCCAAAAGCTTAAACAGTTCAGAAATAAATAAATAATTAATATAATTTAAATATACCAGAACATCGTCTGCGTACAACGCAATCTTGTGTTGTTCCCCACTTATGGGGATGCCTTTAATACTGTCAGTCCGTCTTATCCACTGGGCAAGGGGTTCGATATAAAATGCAAAAAGCAGTAGCGACATTCCGCAGCCTTGTCTTGTGCCTCGTTAGATAATAAAATGGCTACCCCTCTCCTGCGGCCTGATTTGTAAGATGAATAGAAGACTTTGGAAAAACCCATTTTTTTCAACTTTTCATGTTCAGTAGAGTTAAGGTGTGTTTCCTGTAATAATACAATTTGGGCATTCTCTTTTTTCATTTTGCTCAAAATCTTACTTCTCTTAGTTGGATTTAGAACCCCATTTATGTTAAATGAAATAAAAGGTTATGTTTATTAGCCATGGTCTCCTATGGGTGTTGCACAGAAGAAATGTCCTTGCACAGTGACCAGCACTCAGAACATTATATATCCCTATGACTCTCGTGAACATCGAGGAATGAAAGCAACAAAATAAAAACAGTAACAAAATGGTTTGGACCAAAATGTCATTACATTCCTTACAGTCTTTTGCTTCCAATTTCGTGGCTCATTCTAGATGACCCTTTGAGGGGCTCGAGATGTCAGAGCACCCATAAAGGCATATCCTGCTCTTTATAAAGAGTAGGGCCCTTTGAGACGGCTGCATATCAGTTACGGTCATATAAGAAATATGTCAGAACACAGAAAATATTGTTTGGAAAATGTCCGTTATTAATGTTTTTGCGTCCCGACAACTTTATATAGTTTGGGAGTAAGATGTAGGAGTCATAAAACTTCAAAATAAGTCAGATTAGCCAGTAATATAATGTAAACAGGCCAATAACTAGAATAAAGAGCAAACTACAATAACCTTATCTACATTAGTGTGTTGATTAGGCTGTCGGCCATTGTTCATTCATTTGTCGGGGACCTCCATCTGAATTCCTGTAGTTTTTCTTGTAGTTTTTTTTACTGCGTCTGGGAGGTTTTTTCCTTTGTGGCAATGTATCAGTCATGTTTGAAGCTCTGGCGTGTCAGCCCCCCGGCCACCTGCCATGTGGATAAGAGTTGAATCTCCCGTTGGTCGGGGCTGGTTTAGCAAGTATGATGGTGACTGGATATCCACGCAAAGCCATGTCTTCTGTCGCCTCCGCTCACTCTGGTACAGGCAGGTGCTGTCACTGAAGAAAGCCCGTAGTCTTGCTGGGTAGGGGGTCTGGAACTTAACTTTTTTTTCCTTTAATATTTTCTTCACCCCAGCATATTCAGCACGCTTCTTAAGGATTGTAGGTGGGTAGTCGTTGTCCACGTAGAATCGGGTATCGTTGTAGAAGACCTCTTTTTTCTGCCAAGCTTTACAGATCACCTCTTCTTTTGCTCTGTAGCTCGCGAACTTGGCAATGGGTTGGTGGGTCAGTGGGTTTAGGTACCAGCGTCCTGTGTGCTCTCTCGATTTTGAGTTCCATATCATGTGGAAAATCAAGAGAGTCTTTCAGTAAGTTTTCCAGAAAACTGGAGATATTGTTACCCTCCGCCTCTTTGGGTATGCCATAAATCCAAATATTATCTCTGCAAGCCCGTCCTTCCTGGTCAATCAGTTTAGCCTCCATGTTGGTCTGGCGCTGTGAGAGTCATTTCAGTGGCATTGCTGCTGCCTGTAGTGCCAATTCTGCTTCCTCAATCCGCCCCTCAGCCTCATCCAGTCTGTTGTTTGTTCTGTACAGGTCTTGTTTAATCTCTGTGAGCTGTTGTTTATTGTCCTGCCTGAAGTCCCTGAGTTCGTTCAGTATACTTCGTAGGCTAGCATCACCTGCTTCATTCTCCTCACGCACCTCATGGGTCGGGGAGCTACTTCGGCTAACGTTACCTTGTGGTGCCCATTCATCAGTGTTTTCTGTCATACACATAATTTTCCTGCTTCTGGTAGCAACCCTGTTTTCCATCATGCACAAAAACACACACTTTGATATTATCTGAAATGTTTTCAGGGTTATTTTACTAAACCGTCGGGGAAGCACAAAAATCAAGCTGTCATCTTAAGTGTGACCCAGAACCTCTCCACCTCCAGTCATCTCCAGTCACCTCTCAAATGAGGCTTGTTGAGAGTGAGGTTGACACTGCGCAAATCTCTCTCACTGAAATCCAAGTTCTTTGCGCAAGTCATGGCACTTTACCATCGTCATTTCCTGTGGCAATGGGCTAGTGATGAAGTGGCAGGCACGGATATGCTAGAGGCTGTAGCCACAAACCTGCACGCAGGTGGCTCAGGATATTCATCGTTCCCTCACTGGACCAAAGCAGCAGTGAAGTCCGGCAGCACCCTGAGCAACTGAGCAGCCCTATTCAGGATCACACTGCTCACCTCCAGAGTGAGGAGAGGGTTAGAAAAGGTACCCTAAACATTGCCTGCTTGTCAAAACTTCCTGGCCAGCCTACCACAGCTGGTGGGATCCCATATCTGGTGTCGAAAAACAAATTAAAAAAACAAAGTGATACTAATCACTTTTGCCGCCTGGAATGTGTGCACTTTGATGGACACATCTGGATCAAAGAGACCTGACAGATGCACCGCCCTCGTGGGCAGAGAGCTAGCCAGATACAATGTGGATATTGCTGCCCTTAGTAAGACCCGGCTGGCAAATACAGGACAGGTGACTGAAGTGGGTGCAGGTTACATGTTTTCCTGGAGCAGACACAGGCAGGAGGAGAGACGTGATGCCGGTGTTGGTTTTGCAGTAAAAAAACACCTGGTCAACCAACTGGCAAGCCTACCTAAGGGTATAAATGACCATTTAATGACCTTAAAGCTCCACCTATCAGGCAAAAAGGAGGCCACCATCATTAGTGCCTATGCCCCTACCATGACCAACTCTGACGAGATCAAAAAGTTTTATGATGACCTGGACGTCATCATTGCGGCAGAAGGGGTTTCTGGCACAACTTCACCTACTTCCAAGGCGCGTGGAGAAGGGAATAAGTCTGAAGAGATCAAAACTCCAGTGCCAGAAAAACAATTGTGGTATTGTAGCGACACTTGTAGTATATACAAACAATTTTATGTTAGACTGACACGTTTCGGCTTGTGGCTGTCATCAGGGTCATCATAGGAACACATTACAAGAAAGAAAACGTGCACATTTGATGTGGCCTACTTTAGCAACACTTAACTTTGAAGACTTTGTGCGATATATATAGACTATGAAGAGCAACAACATCCATCATAAAAAACACTATATAATTATATAAATGAGAGATATTTAAGAGATATTTAAGAACCACTACAAAAACTCATTCATTCCTCATTCATGCCCTCCAGAAATAAACTTTTGAAATAAAAAATCCAAAATGCTTCTCTCTTTTTTCTGAGAAAATTGACATTACCACCTCTTTGGCTGGGCTTAAATGTTTCTATGCCTGTAAAAATAGAGATGAAATGTGATGTTGCTTTTCACTGAAATGTCTTGCAACAGGACTGGTTACATCATTCCTCTTCATGGAGCTCCTATGTCCGGTAATACACTCTTTAAGGGAGAGGGATGTCTCACCTATATATATTTTACCATATGGGCACTGTATCATACAGACAACATTTTTTTGTTTCACAGGTAATAATGTTAATGGTCTTTCCATTGGTAGGGTGGTTAAAAGACTTAAGGTTTTTGGTATATTATTTATGCAGGCTCCACACTTAAAATTGCCTTGAAGTGGTTTAGTTGTAATCTTACTGTTAGGAACTTCGGAATGCTGACATGCTCTAACAACTCTGTCTCTTATGTTTCTCCCTCTTTTGAAAGTTACCATAGGTAGATCTTTAAAGGCTTCTTGTAAGGATGGGTCATTTTGAATAATATGTCAATGTTTTAGAATTATGTCCTTGATGTTCTTAGTTTTAGGGGTGAATATAGTGCAGTAAATAAGGTGTGGCTTAGATTTGGAAGGTTTTTTAGCTTGCTGATAAGCCTCTCTGCTCTTTGAATCCACTTTGTTTTCTGCACATACAAGCCAATCTGCTTGGTAATTTCTGTCTCTAAATTTGGATAACATCTCTTCTTTACTTTTCTTGTATTCTTCTGGAACATCACATATTCTTTTCAGTCTAGTGAGCTGATTTACAGGTAGACCTTTCTTAAGAGGGATGGGATGAAGGCTTTGAGCATGAAGAAGTGTATTCTGATCTGTAGGTTTGGTGTAAAGAGAGGAAGAGAGGACATCATCCTTTTTTGTTACATTTATATAGAGAAAATTGATTTATTCAAGGCTATAATTGAATGTGAATCTCAGGCAAACTCTAATAGAGTAGGGATTCGTCCTTTCCAAAGTAAAAATACATCATCAATACAGCACTTCCAAGTAATAATAAAAGGGAAGAAGGTTTTTTTTGTGATTCATACAATATTTGTTCTTCCAGGTGACCAACAAAAAGACAGGCAAAACTATGTGCCATTTTAGTACCCATTGCAGTGCCAGAGGTTTGGAGGTATGATATGTCGTTAACAAGAAGGAGTTTCGCTTAAGAACAAGGGAAGCTAAATTAACTAGAAATGTGGTAGAGGGTGTTCTCACTGGTCTGGTGTTTAGGAAATGTTCCAGTGTGTCTAGGCCTTGTTGGTGGTCAGTATTTGTGTATAAAGACTCAGTGTCTAAAGTACACATGACTACATCTGGATCAATTGGAAGGAGTTCTTTAAGAAAAATTTAAAATTGAGAGCTGTCTTTAATGGAAGACTTAAAGTGGGTACAAAGTCTTTAATGTGGTAGTCTACAAAACTTGATATTCTCTCTGTTGGACTTTCAATGCCAAAAAACAATGGGTCTACCACGTGGTTGTTAACCCCAACCCTACCATCAAGAAAACCCTCTTCAAGTAATATATCAAGTAATATATCCGTAAGGTATTCCTTGGTTTGGACACATTTCATCTTTTTATTAAAAGATGTCTTTTCAAGTTGTCTGAGAGTCTTTAAAATTAAGTGTCTCTAAAGGAGGCCACATCAACTCTGCACATTTTGACCTCCTCTGTACATTCTGTTCTCTGGGGGAGTACCACCCCCTAGCTACACTTCTCCTGTTCATGGACCAAATGTGGTGTCACCTATGTATTTTATTGGGCACTCCCTGTGTGCTATCAGGGCACACATCAGGTGGCACCTGAGGATCTGATCTGCTCTATTAAAATCAATAACATTTAACATAAGCAACAATATATATAAATACATATAGATTTAATATAACATATCACTGTAAACAGTTGACTGTAGAGTTTTAAGTAAATACCTAACACAAATGTTGCCAATAAAGTACTGTAAAATTGCTGTTCAGTAGCTATAAAATGAATTACAGTATACTACAGGATACCATTTACAGATTTCTGTTATATCTGTTATGTATATAAATTATGGCAATTTGTTGTTGTTGTTGTTGGTTTTTTTTTTACAGAAAAACAATTAATTGTAATCTAGTTTACAACATTATCCTATATTCTATTCAAATTACAGAAGTTACCTGACAACTAGAGTTGTCAGTAAATAGCTGTTAATACTTCACAATACAATATGTTGGTGTAGAATGTTTTACAGCAGCTTTGTAAATCATGCATATTGTGAAGTGTTTTGAATGAGACCGGACTTGCTGTTAATCCAAACTTCATCAACACTGCATTAGATTCCCTTCACCTGTTAAACAAAACCAGAGTCAGAGCTGCAACCAAACAAAACTTTTATTAAAACTCAGTACAGTTTTACAGCTCTCAGAACCAGAGGTGACTGAATATCGTCTTCACCGATGTGTGTCGGTGATGACTGTGAATCTGTCCTCCTGTCCCTCCGCTCCAGCAGAACTGCTTCAGCTCTGTCTGTCTGTCATCTGTTTTTGGGTCCAGTCCTGCTGTCCCTGGAGCCGGAACACACTGAGCCTTCTGCGGTGGTGCTCACTGCACGTGGTTTCCCCCTGTACCTGTAAATATGATGCAAATATGTTAACGGAGGTTTTCCTCCGACAGCAGCAAACATTTGAAGACTTAATTTACATTTTAAATGACTGACGACGGCAAATAAACTTTTCAAACAGACTTTACACAATTCACTCTTCTGATAAATTCAGAGCACAACTCTGATTTAACTAAATCACATGTTATAAAAAATACATGGACGTGCTGCGGTGTTTCAGGATATCAAACACTAATGTTACACATCTTACTTTAGTTTATTTAACTTAGTTCACAGAAGAGCTGTTAAAGTTAAATATCAGCCTTTTCTTTTCTCCTAAAGAAAAGTTTTTCTTTAGGAGTCATACAAAGTCATACGTTATGATTTAAGTTATGATTTATATGTCATCTGTTAAATTGAGCAATATGTTAACGGAGTCTGGAGAGTAGTAAGGCCGACAGTCGGAGCAACAGGCCATTGAAGCAGTGGGCTTTTGTTTTCGGGATAACCTGCCGTCGGACTGTGGGCAGTACCCGGTTCTGCAGGCAATAGGGCTAATGTATGTAACTATCTTTAGCTTCACTTAAGCTGGTGTTGTCTATTAAACAGCGATGATGTGAAGATGTGTTGAAGAGATTTCCGCTGACACCAACTTACTTGCATAAAAAGGTTTATTACAAAAAGCACAGCATCAAAACAAGCGCCATGGATTGCCTGTGAGGGGATCCGAAGCCAATATAGATCGCTCTGACGAAACGGCTTGGTCTGCCCAGTTATATAGGGTAGTTGTTATTGCAAAGATAAGATAAGCTATAGACCAAAACAAGTCCATTTAAGGAAATGGACTATGACCTTTGAGCCTGTACCCTTAATGTAAACCACATGGAACACCAGATACCACACTGGTTTTAGTTAGCTAATGTTTGCTAATCAAAAACAGTGCAGACTGAGCTCGTGCTGAATCCTAAATCTGTCTCGGTTCAACACATGAGTTAGCTAAAATAATGACAAATTACAGTCACTCACACAAATTAAACAACATTGTTCTCCATTAAACTGCTTCACCTGGTCGCTTGTTCAAAATGATCTCTGAAAATTCTCTCGCTAACTTTATTTGGGTGCGTGCAGACCAGCTGATACACAGTCAACTTTATGTTAACTAACAAGTTGAATCACGTTTTAATTTTGTAGGATATTAATGTTCAACTTCCGTGTTATGGATGAGTGGATGGACACCGCTGCTGCTCCTCTGCTTCATGTCCACCGCAGCAAGCCGGTCAGATGAAAGAAGTGACATCTGTGCTGACATGGTATTTACTGCCTGGCAGCTACAGGAGAAATGCCAAGAACAAAATGCTGATCTATATATGGCATTCATAGATCTAACAAAAACATTTGACACAGTCAGCCGGGAGGGCCTATGGAAGATCATGGCCAAGTAGGGGTGTCCAGACAAGTGTATCGGCATAGTGCGCAAACTCCACAATGGCATGATGGCCAGCATCAGAGACCAGTAACAACTCCCCGATCCGCTCCCAATCACAAACGGGGTGAAGCATGGTGTTTTCCGCCATGATGCAAAACTCATTCCAGAACAACAACACTGGGATTAGCTTCATCTACCGTTTTGACAGTGGGCTATTCAATCTGTGGAGGATGCAAGCCAAAACCAAAGTAGAGGAAGTCACTGTTTGAGAACTTTTGTTTGCTGATGACTGTGCTCTGGCTGCTGGCTCAAATGAAGAACTACAGGCCAGTATGGACCACTTCTCCTCAGCTTGCAACAACTTCGGCCTAACAATCAGCACAAAGAAGACTGAAGTCCTGTACCAACCTACTCCTGGGAAACCCTACACTGAGCCCACCATCTTTGTGAACGGCCAAAAGCTTTCAGCCATTGACAAGTTTATTTACTGGGGAAGTACTCTGTCTCATGCTGTGCACATAGATGACGAAGTTAACATCAGGATTGTCCAGGCCAGTGCAGCCTTTGGACTCGGTATGGGAAAGGACTGGCATCAAGCAGAAGACAAAACTGAAGGTCTACCAGGCTGTCGTATTTCCAACTCTTCTATATGGGTGCGAAGACTGGACAGTCTACCAGCGCCATGCCAGGAAATCTCCACCTGAGTTGTTTGAGGAAACTGCTGAGGATCAAGTGGCAGGACAGAATCCCTGACACTGAAGTCCTCAGCAAGGCCAGTATTCCCAGCATCCCCACATCGCTTGCGAAGGCACAGCTCAGATGGACTGGCCATGTGACCAGAATGCCCTGCACGAGACTTCCAAAACAAGTCTTTCTGTAGTGAGCTGATGATTAGCTTATTCCTTTATAGGTAACTGGACAAACTCTGTGACACTGAAGAAACCTTACCGTCTACATAGAGAAGACAGACAGACCCATACTGATCCACATCAACAGAATTTTTGTCCTCAGGAATAAGCCTCCACAAAAACACATCTGGAGCACTTTCATACAATCTATAGATCATACCATTAGGCCCAGGGGCTGGAGCTGATCTTGCTAACTATCATTTCCACCAAGTGGGGGCTTTAACATCCATCTGTATGCTGGTTTTCTAAGTAAGCTTCTACCTCCCTCTTAGTGCCACTTTTCTCATTACTAAATAATGCATTGGCAAACTTCTACAGATCTTTATAAAATACTGTCCATGTTCCTTTTTCTGTCTGTTTGTCCTGAGATTTTCTGCTTTCCTTAAAGCTGCCACCCAGGCACATTGATGCCCTCTTTCTCTCTATCTGTAGCCTTCCTCCACTGTCTCCCTTGTTCTCCGACAAGCCAATCAATCTCCTGTTACCACCTTGACTTTCCTAACTCTTTTTCCTCCTCTCACAAACCCCAAATGTTTCCACATCATATTAATAGATCTCACATCTCACATCTTCTCTAACTTTTTCTCATGCGTCCCTTTTGGCCCTTCCGGTGTACCTATCAGATCTGAATTAACAGATGCCCATATGCCCTTCTCACTAGCCCTCTGCCATTTCACTTTGGGTTTCTGCCCGTCACTCCTCTCTTTCCATGGCTGTGTACTCTCACCTCTCCCTGGGCCTGCTGTTCAATGCCTTCTGCTTCCTCCTCAGGTGCCGATATCCTGCCCACTTTGGTTACTAGCCCGTCGCTGGACTTCAACCGACTGATTTTATTGACTTCTTAAGAAGTTTTGATCAATGCAAGGTCACTGGCCACTACCCTCTTCCCCTGCTCTCAACTACCTTTTACCCCTTGATGTACTCTCAAGCTCACCTTCCTCCAGCCATGAGAGTAAATCTGTCTTTCCTCTTCCTTTGATACTGTAGCTCCAATAGGTGGAGGTCCTGCATGTGAGTCATCTTCCACCCCTGCTCTTGCTGACTCCCTCTTGTTCTTACCTGTAGCTTTACCTGTAGCTGCACCATCAGCCTAAATCAACACAGATGGCTGGTCCATATTTGAGCAGCAGTTTTTCCAGGTGGTCTTTCTTTACATCATGGATGTCCTACAGGTGAAAGAGTCTGTGCAGATCCTCCATCATCAGACCAGCTGGTCTGATGGGACCTGCTGTTGTCATGGTGACGAACCCAGGTGAACCTGCAGGTGAGGGAGGCGTGGTTAAACTTTGTTTCAGATTCAGGAGGATCAATGTAGCTCTGGTCCTGGATCAGACAATGCGCTCACCTGCCTCCAGGTGTTGATGATGATCTGTCTGAGTCTTTAAACCTGTTACAGAAATAAAACTGATTTCTGATCAGATGTCTCTGTGGTCAAAGGTTTGGTTTGTCAGACCAGGTTTGGCCTGCTGCTGGTCTGAATTCTGAACTCCTCGAATGTTTTATTTCTCATCTTTAACTCAGACTGACGGCCATCTGAGTGATGACCTCATGACATCATGAGGTTGAGGTTAGGGTTAGGCAAAA
>NTHP01001096.1:18593-29338 GCA_003416845.1 Oplegnathus fasciatus | reverse complement strand
CCTAAAAAGTTAGGAAATCCTTGTGCTCAGGCTCAACGATGCTAATACGATGTGTATAAAAAGAAGAAAATGACACAAGTAAAAGCTGCAGAGGTCAGAGGTCAGAGAGGTGAAGGTGTTTCAGTCTCAATGAGACTCAAAGAGAAGAAGAAGAAACAGATGGAGGTGAAAAATGTCTCTAAATTAATCATCATTTTCCTTACTTAGTTGTCATGGAAACAACATCTCCATCTGCGGGTACATCAAAGAGAGAGAAAGTGTGTGTGCGTTTGTGTGTGTGTGTGTGTGTGTGTATGTGTGTGCTCTGAACCCTGCTGAGGACCATCTGACACACACACACACACACACACACGCACACAGTCTGTTGGACAGAAATCAACATTTCAGTGAGAGAAGAAGAAACAAGGTGTTCAGGAACATTTTGTTATTTTACAGGAAATTAAAAATAAAAACAGAAACACTGATAAAAAATGTTTCAAACTGATGATAAAGCTTAGATTATAGTTATTACACATAATAACTACAGCAGCTTGTTCAGAGTAAATGACATATTTGAACATTTAAACAGTGAAAGCTGATGGCTGTTTGGCAGGAACATGATTTACACTGAAGAAGGATGTTTCAAATTAAATATAAACATTAATGTGAGGCAATATCAGACCTCCATGTTTATAGTTTAAACTGTGAATAATCAGCTGACCGTCATCAGCAGCTGATTCCACCTGACAGAAATATTATTAATGTTATTTAACAGGTTCTTTATTTTTCAAATGATCTCTTGTCACTTTTTAATATATTCATGCAAAATGCAAAATATATACATACACTTTTTTAAGAGCTTATTTTCCTTTAAGTGAATATTTGACTTGTTTTCACATAAAAATATAGGGTGACATAACGCTTTAGATTACAGCCCGCAATTTACAACATAATTACTCTGGAGTTACGGTGTAATCTTTTGTACTGACGGTGTACCAGTAGGCTACAGTATGTACCAATACATATATGTAGGTACTGGGAAACAAGATGTGAAGTTATGGAATAAGGGGGTAACAATTCAGGATCTTACAAAGAACTTATAGTGTAGTTATTATTTAACAACTGGGTACCTATTCTATTATTACAGGGTATGTAGGCTATGACCTACTGAGCAATAATCTGGATGTCTGGGGGGAACAGAGAGAGAATTTATTTTGTAGTTATTATTTAACTACTGGGTACCTATTCTATTATTACAGGGTACAGTATGATCATACAACTGAGCAAAAATCTGGATGTTTCAGGAAGATGGAGTGATGACTTCTGCATTGCTTAATAAGTCTGATGTGATTTTATTTCAAAATGACCTTATTACCAACAAATAGGTAAACTACATTGTTCCTTTATAATTTTGGAATACTTAACCCTCCTATTGTATTTGAATTCATTAACAAGCACTGAAAAAAACACAAATTATCATCCAATAAAATGTTCTGTAAAATCTGCTAACATATTATTCGTCCATAACCATAATACTTACTTTTATACTTTATGTACTTAGACCACATTTAACTTACAATGTTTTTAGTGTAAAATAGGCACAATTTATCTCCTATTGTATTGCTTATGATGAACAGAACAGGCAAATATATTATAAGACCATGAGGCTATGATAAACAAAATCATGCCCAAAATAATTTGTTAGTTTGTATTTTCTTATACATTAAAATGAACAATTATTGTTATATCTGTTGTGTTATGGGTCATAATTGATTTATTTTAGTCAATCAAGCAGCAGCAAAAGACCACCAAAACGGCCATACCAGACAAACCTCCCCACCCTTCCACACGCGCACGTGGAAGCTTTAGGCAGGGAGAGCATACCCCCCTGCCCCTCCACGCGCATACATGGAAAGCCTAAGGCGAGGACAGCAGCTGCAAAAGACCCCCTAAATGACCACACTGGGCAAACCTCCCAGGGAGAGTTAGCTGAGCGCTTACCCAGGATAACCGATTAGACTTTAGTGACTTGCGGTGAGGCCAAGTCAGCCTACGCCGATTGCTAGTTTGAGATAATGTAGGTAGTGAGTTAATAGGAGAGCCTGAGTGGTTACGCCATATCATTATTGAATGAGCCAGCAGATCACAGGGCACTCATAGCTTGAGCATCGAGGATGGCTTGAGCCTCGGGCCGGAGATAATGTTCGGCGGCAGATGATGAAGTGTTGAACAAGTGATAGCATGCTACAGTAATTGCTGCTCCTATGCGGAGAGAATGAGCAGTGTAGCACTCCGGTGGGAGCCCACAGAAATGGCAAAGGAGACGAAGGCGAGAGGCGAACCAAGCTCGGGACATGGGTTTCCCTCCTCCGTGGCAAAGAGAGGCTTTTGTTGGCTGGTTTGAGTTAATAAGTGAGGGTTAACTGTTACATGCGAAGCTGCGAAGAATCAAAACACTCTGTGTGAGTAGCAAACTTGCCACCTGAGAAACCCATAAAAGCCAAGAGGAAGACTGTTTCTAATAGAAAGTCTGGGTAAAAGTGAAGAGAAAAAATGTGAAAGTCAAAGCCATTTAGCAGGACTTGAATAGATGGGTTATCAAGAAGGCTGTTGGTGGATGGATCTAAACAGCGCAGATGGAATTGTAGCCTATACTTGCGACATGTCCCTTTATAGAGGATGGCTGCATTTTTGGGATTCAAACAGCTAACTAAGAAGGCACATATGATGGAAATATTTACAGGCAAGATAGCTTCAGAAAAGGCAGCACAAAAGGAGGTGAATGGACTTAGCTAGAGAAGAATGGGACCCCGGTGGACATATGAACTGCATTTCCCAGCGTTCTCCACGGGGTTGTGATGCCGCCGATGTTCGCTGACGTCATCAGTCAGCGACGCAGGTGCAGGCCCCGCAGCCGAGGCATGGGAGGAATGCGGGCTCACCATGCTTGAAAGACGTACTTGCTGAGAGTGTCAAGCCAGACTCAAGGGCTTGAATTCTGGAGTTCATATTGGCAAACTATGCCTCAGTGCTGGACAAGGCTAACCAGATGGGCTTATTCTTCAGGTCTGTGGAGCTGGCTGCTGGGGCTGTGACTTGTGCTCTTTTGGCACTTGGCTGAGCGGTGGCTGGAGCTGGACTGCAGCAGAGTTGCGGGACCAGTGTCCTTTTCTCCGCGGCTTCTTGCCAGACAAGAGCTCTGGCGAATGGAAACGGTGCTCTCATCGCAAATGGCTTCCTCTGCTCAGATTGCTGATGCTTTGAATCCATGATTCAGTCGATCTGCCATGGATCCTCATCATGCTCGGGGATCAGCATGACGAGCAGCAGGGTAAGTTGAAGCGCGTACACTGACAGCCTGGTTGTTCGCATGTAGGGGAGTTGCAAAGCAGTTTGCAGAGGAAGCAGAAAGAGTAGGCATGCTAGTGCAGCTTAAATAAGGCGCACCCCTTGCCATTTGCCAATTGGATGTGTAGCGGTGAATCAGCTGAGCTGTCAGCTGATGAGGGCTGGCTTTGAGATCAGCTGTTGTAGCCGGGATTGTGAGCTGAGCTTGACTTCGTGGCCTGCCTGAACTAATGCTATGCTCAATTTCTCTCTCTGTTCCCCCCAGACATCCAGATTATTGCTCAGTAGGTCATAGCCTGCATACCCTGTAATAATAGAATAGGTACCCAGTAGTTAAATAATAACTACAGCATAAATTCTTTGTAAGCTCCCAAATTGTTACTCCTAGTCTATCCTTTTTCCCCTCCCTCCCCTATGGTGTTTAATTAGTCTCAAAACCAGCGCACATAAAAACCAGGTGTGTGCACATGATACGAGTGCACAGAACAGATGATTGGTCACTTTGAACACCCACAGTCTCTGGCCTGTCTCTGACCCCTTTTTTGGCAGCAGAATCATCAAGAAGAAGATGTCAGTGAAAAAAGAGGTAAAGTGAGGAATAGCCACCTCCACAATGCCCTTAACACAAGTAAATCGTGCATAACCAAAATGTATTTGCTACAAAAAATGTAGTCAGTCAGTGATCAAACCAAACAGCCAATCAAAGGTCATGGTCAGTATTCAAAGTGACCAGTCAAAGAAGGGGAGATATCAGCCACTGTCTATTCCATCCGTGCCTACAAAGTCTCAAAAGTCAACTTGACGAGCGAGCGAGTGTTGAGCAGTTGCGAGCGTGTAGGGAGGGTCATGCTCGCACTCGTCACAGCCCCGTGCTCAACCACATTTTTGCACGCCGAGCAGAAATGCTCCCTCGCGAGGATGGTTTTCCGCTCGCGGATACTGTTCTGTGCGCTCGTATCACATGCATGCGCCTGGTTTTTATGTGTGTGGGTTATGAGTCTAATTAAACGCCATACTCCCAACCCCATTACCCAAATGTTTTTACAGCCTGTAATAACCATTACACTCTAGCCACAGTGGCACCACCCTCTCGGCCTGCTTCATCCATCTACCTTCCTTTTCCCGTTTCTTTTGCATTGTGCCAGCAGATCATCTCCAGGTATTACGTAGATCTAGCCCAGCTCCTTCAGCCATCCCTCATCGACACCAGCCAGCCTAGGGAATTGCAGACTAACCAAGGTTTAGTGCAGCTCCGTCATCCATTAACTTCACAATAAAATGACTTCACTCCCACAGAATTCACTCTAGCATTCGGCCTTTACCGCAACACAATTTGCTCAGCTTTTCCAGGCCAAAGATCCGAGCTGGATGACAACAGACTGTTGGTACACAACTTTCTTTGAGGACTCTTCAACAGGACAGGTTTGTTGCCTGATATATTAGGACTGCTTTTGATATTAACAATGAGCTGTTGTAGTCTTCAGTAGCTGTACTTATAATGTAATATTACACTGCATTTGTCATATTGCTTAGTTTTCATAAAAACATACAATTCTGTTACAACTGTCCAATATTTGAATGTCAGTAACTATGGTCACCCAGAAATGAAATACGTAGTCTGCTATAACAAGCTAGATTCAGGAATTAAACAACACACTGGGCAGGTCACTGGTCACTTCATGGGATTAAAATGGACAAATGATAAACTGATTTGAGACTGCATTAATATCGTTGTCTTAACCTGTTGTTGACTAATGAATCCTTCCTTGTGACTGGCAAAGCATGTACTGACCATAAATGTCAAACTTAAGGAAAAAAGCAATGAAAACATTTCAAGCCGAAGTTGTGATGACTACAATCCCATTTTACCTGTCAAACATTATGCAGCAGATTGTTGAATGGAAAAAATGTTTTATATCAAATGTTATAATGCCAAATCAAAAAACAATTACCTGTCTACTGTGTTACAAAATGCATCAATTGTGCAAACTTCAGTATCAGCAGATAAAAATGGCACACCCATAATGGCTACTAACCAACAGAAGCCTGGAGTAAAACATCTCATACCCAATATACTGATATATTTCTATGTGGTAACGTGAAGTTAAGTGATTAAACTAAGTCATTTTAATTTTATTTATTTATTTTTTAAAAGGGACCATGTACAGTTTGAACATAAAGGTTACCATGCATACACATAAGTGCTGATGACCAGTCTCCTATTTTGCAGAACCTTTATAGTCAAGTAGGCTGACATTAACAATGACAAATAAATATGACATTTTTCTGAGCTCATTTACAAAAGTTAAGGCTATTAAGTAGTCAAATGCTCTCAGCAAACCACCAAACAAAAATGCATTATGCAAACCCTGTTCTAACCAATAAATTAACTCTAAATGACTAATTTGAATTATATAGTATACCATACATTATAGCATATACTGACATAATGAGACAATTAGCCTGGACATTTTTTGATAAGGAACAAAAAACATATTTGTGAGCGCAAAGTGGTGCACAGTGCAACTGTCACTGCTAGTTTCCGACCGATGCAGTTGTCATTGTGTAAGTAGCAAATGTACTTGCACCCATGGGCATGTTGGTCTCAAAATGAGGTGTGGTCAGGCGCATTGTTGGCGTGTTGCTATCTTGAGGCAGCAGAAAGCGATTGTGCCATTTGACCAACAAAAACCTGGTCTAAAGTCGACGGCGCAGTGTTTTCCTGCTATTTAAAGGCCGCATTCAATCAAGATGGCACTGAGAATGGCTGCCTCAGTGTGTTGGTGCACATAGTTTTGTCTTGTTTTGTTTGTAAATTCAGTGTTTTGCCAGTGTTTTGGAGCTCTTTCACCAGAGGGTTAGAGCTCATGGACATCAGGGAAACAACACCATTGGATTTATTTTCCACTTTTCTCGCGTCATCTGTGGATTTATTGGACATTCTGGTCAAAGATGCCCTCACCTTTGTCCATGCAGTGAAACGCAGGAGGAGAGGAGAACGTGCCAGTGCACTTGTGTGTCTCCACTGGCGCAGACTTGGCACACCGTTACCTGGAATATTTCTTTCCAACGTGCATTCACTGTGCATTCACCTTCAGCTACTGGTGGGGAAAAACAGAGACTTTTCTTCATCTTCTGTTTTATGTTTCACAGAGACGTGGCTGTGTGGATTGATACCGGACTCTGTGCTGCAGCTGGCAGGCTTCCAACTCTTCAGAGCTGATCGGGACACGCTGCTTTCCGGTAAAACGAAAGATGGAGGAATCTGTTTTTACATACACAGTGGCTGGTGTAAGGATGTGACAGTGATTCACCAACATTGTTCTCCTGATCTGGAATATTTCTTCATAAACTGTAAACCCTTTTACTCCCCACGTGAGTTTGCGTCATTCATTCTGGTCGGTGTTTACTTTTCACCACAGGCCAATGTGACGGAGGCCCAGCGCACGCTCTCCGACCAGACATTGAGTGTGGTGCGGACAAACCCGGACTCTTTAGTCATTGTCCTCGGTGACTTAACAAAGAAATCTCAGCCATGAACTCCCCAAATACAGACAGTTAATTAAATGTCCGACCAGAGAGGAGAATATTCTGGATCACTGTTACACTACAGTAAGTAGAGCCTGTCACGCCATCTCCCAAGCTGCACTGGGACACTCTGACCACATCATGGTCCACCTGATTCCTGCATACACGCAGAAATTAAAGCTCTGTAAACCTGTTGTGAGGACATCAAAAGAGTGGACCAGTGAAGCTATGGAGGATCTTCAGGCCTGCTTAGACTGCACTGACTGGGACGTTTTCATGTGTTTTTCATGTTTTTTTTCCTTTGCATAATTTGCGTGACCCTACGCAGCTTGTGTAGTAAGCGTATAGGGGCGTCTGGCTCTGGTAGAAACAAACATGCTAGCCATACACCCACCCAACATCAAGGTGGAAGCCAATGATGTGACAGAAATTTTGGGGTGGCATCTAGGGTGGCCAATCAGATTGTAGGCCACCCCTTTAAAACCACGAATGGATACAGTTAGTAGTTGTTGTGAATAAAACAAAGCAAAAATAGTTACTGTTACTTACCCCAATGATATTCGATGCAAAATAACTCCATGGATGTACTGAGTAACTCCCGTTTCTCCTCCTCCATTCTCTTAGACGTGGTCTGGCTGCAAAACAAGTCCAGGCAAGTTCAGGCGTGTACTGAACTTTGAAAAGATGCACAGTTGAAACTCATTAGACAGACAAATTGGACTAACTTAGTATTTCTCTACTGTTAAGTGGACACAGAAATATTTATTCAAAATTGATATATAAATAAGATAACACATTGTTCTTAATATTAATTTTGACCGACCTCTTACAATAAGTTGTAAACATGTTATAAAACATGTACATGTGACAAAGGTAATTTTTTTATGCTGAAAAACTGAACAACCTTCAATCCGCTCTCTACGAAACAGATACCATTGACACCCTATTTTTCAGGGGCGGATAGAGAAATATTCATGGGGTGGCGAGAGGGTGGCATGGAGACTTTAAGGGGTGGTAGAAATATGGGTGACAGGTGACAAATTCAAGTAAAAACCTGAATAAATGAGTGGAGAAACATAACGAATGCAGATCTGGTGGCTCTGTTATGCTGTGGGGGGCATTTTGCTGGCATGGTTTGGGTCCACTTGTCCCACACTATATGATGTCACAGCTGATTCAGGCATCCCAGACAATCCCAGACAACTTTTCAAGATTGGAGTAAAAATGGCACGTCTTTGCGCACATAGTGTGAGAAGGTCAACACGTCACGTCCCGATCTCCCGATGCAGTCTGGGACCATCTGGGATGTCCAGATCATTTTCCAACATGCTGGAAATTTTTGTCATTGCTCTTGTAGTGTGAGAGGGCATAGCGAGCTGATTTGTCGCTCTGGCTTTCCATATTGGCAGGCTATAGTTCCTCGAGACCCGACCCAAGAGACTTCAACGTGTCGTTAACTTCCATTTGAAGTCGGGTACACTTGAGACTGCCATCTCTTGTCATTCAGTCTTGCGATGTGCAAATTCCCATTGTTGCCTCATCCTAAAGTATGTGCACTGTTATGATGTAAGATGGAATTCGGTAGCTCGGATAATATGAGATGTACTGCAACATTTGGTTGTGTAATGTGCGCCTGGCCTTAGAGGGAAGGGTCACTGCAGATCAATACAAAGTTGTTCTGAGTGATCACCTTTATCCTATGATGAAACATTTCTATCCTGATGGGAGTGGTCTCTTCCAGGATGACAATGCCCCCATCCACAGGGCACGAGGGGTCACTGAATGGTTTGATGAGTATGAAAATGACCGAATCATATATTATGGCCTTCACAGTCACCACATCTCAACCCAGTTGAACACCTATGGGAGATTTTGGAGCAACCTGTTAGACAGTGCTCTCCACCACAATCATCAAAACACCAAATGAGGGAATATCTTTTGGAAGAATGGTGTTCATCCCTCCAGTAGAGTTCAGAGACTTGGAGAATCAATGCCAAGGAGCATTGAAGCTGTTCTGGAGGCTTGTGGTGGCCCAGCACCTTACTGAGACACTTTATGTTGGTTTGTCCTTTAATTTGTCACCCGTCTGTATATGCAAACAATCACATATAAATATTAGCCTAAAATTTGGCCATAACAGATCATTAGATTATATGTTATTTACATTTATATGTCATTATTTTGTGTATATATATATACTCAAAATAAATGTGTTTGTCTTAATGGTTTTGGATGTTCCAAAAATAAACCAATGAAAGGACAAGGATAAACCCAATAAAAATTAGACTACAAGTTAGGGCCACCTTTAATCCTTCTCTGTAGCCTAAAAACCAGGCCAAAGCATGGCTAAAACTCTTAGAATTATCTGTGTATGAAATGCACTAAAAAGCTTGCTTTACCACAAAATACAATTTTTTGCACTATTAGACCAGCAGGGGGCACCAAATCTACGCAAAGACTGCTGCAATAGGTATGATAAAGGGGCTGTATGTAACACTTTACATGTATTAAGCGCTTTTTAAGCGTTTTTTAATCATTTTTTTGTTGCCAATGTGTGAACAGATTGTAACACGACTTAAAAAATGAGACCTTCCCCGACTTCCTCTGTTGCCTGTAACACCCTGTCAACTGATTTCTATGTAAAGTATTCGGGACGGTTTTGCTCCAGAGTGTCTTTCCTCTCTTCAGCTCCCCTACAGCGCTAACAGTGTGCAATACTAGCTAATGTTAGCTCTATGATACTTCTTCATATTTATGCATAATTTAAATGACATTATTTTGAGTGTTGATAGAGCAGCTACAATGTTAGTATAGTCCGGATCGATCCGAACTCCATTCAGAAAACAAGCATTTTAAAAGTTGGTTGTTTGTCGTCTTGCAGACAGACCTGACAGAGCATGAATTCAGACTTTTCACAAATCCGTATCATGATGTAGTTATTTCAGCATCCTTTTGATCCATTTATTGTAATTAAATCACAGCAAGATCTGTTTATTTTGGGATCATACCGCTGTAGTAAGTGGAGTCCGCTAAGTTAACGTCAACAAATGACCGACACACACCACAACACAGACTCACAACTCGACACATCAACACATCTTATTTAGAATTTTCTGTCTGGTTCACTCAGCGTTAGTGTTTTCATCCAGCTAATGTAGCTCTGCTGATGCTGCTGAGCCTCTTGGTGAAAGCTAGACAAACAGCGATTGATAAAGCTATGTAGCAAGCTATCAACATTTTTTTAACAACTTACTGAAAAGCAGGCTGTCAACATGATGCCTGTCAATCACGTTCAGTCTTGTGTGTCAAGGTGTCACTGTTAACAAGCATTTTCTGAATGTTACATACAGAACCTTTAAATAACAAGTAAGTCTCATTTGTATTTGTCAGACGATTATAGAAATAATATGAGTTATTCCTATCAGCTGCAAATCATAAGTCCAACTTCAATGCAATCAGTTTATTCACAGTAAGACATTTCACTCACATTACATAACTGTACTCCTATTGTACTTGTTGTACGTCACTCTGGATAAGAGTATCTGCTGAATGCCTCAAATGTAAATGTACATTCAGTTTCTATTCCTTACTTCCACAGATACAATATGATAAAAAAACTGGCTCCACTATACACAACTAACAAATTACTTTCATCGAAAATAATGTGAAATAATACTATCAAAATCACAATATGGTCAAGTGGAACACCCACAAAAATCACAGGACCTTCAGTTGTTTGATAAAGGTAAAACAGCAGACAGAATATGATTGTAACTTTAGTACTGTGGCGCTTCAGAGATGCCCTGGCAAATGGTTTTCTCCAGACTTAAGAAAACATATTCGGGACAGACCCCAGCAAAAAAATCACATCATCTTTTTTTTTTTTTTTT
>NTHP01001095.1:51461-74168 GCA_003416845.1 Oplegnathus fasciatus | reverse complement strand
CCCTAACCCTAACCCTAACCCTAACCCCCCTAACCCTAACCCCTAACCCTAACCCTAAATGGATCTTTCCCTCAGGCTACAGCCATACTGTCATGATGTCTTTTCTCCTGTTTCTCTGCCTTGTCATGGCGTGGACTTTTAGTGATTATGCTGTCAGCAACCCAGACTCCTTACGCCCGCAGCTGGTCATACTCACCAGGCCATGAACATAGTGGATTGTTGTTGCAGGCGAATATTGTACGAAATGTCTCTCATTACTGACTTTACTGCCTTTGGGTTCTGGAGAACTGTTGTTTCCCCGGTGCCTTTTCTTTGATGAACTCTACAGGTGCCCTACACCTGAATACTAACTCCTGTAGTGACCTGACTGTATCGAAATTTAAGCGGAAATGCTTAATTATTATGCTTTTACTGCTGTCTGGTATCCAGCCCAATCCTGTGCCCTTAACGTCATGTAACACGCCGGCAGATTTTAAGAATACACCTGAGTTGCGTATCATACATATAAACGATCGCAGTCTGCTTCTTAAAATGGATATGATGCGAATTTGGGCTGAGTCGACCAGTGCTGATTTAATTGTTGTTTCCGAGATCTCCAAATCTATACTGGATAATGATGTTGCAATTGATGGCTACAATATTTATCATTCCGACTGTCCCAGGATAGGCGGTTGCGTGGTGATCTATGTTGAATCAAGTCTTGCTGCACAGATCATGCTCTCCAAATCTGCTGTTAAGCAGTTTGAAATCTTGGCTCTAAGTCTTGATTTGTCTGGTGGTCAGTATTTGACTGTTGTTGGTTGCTATAGGCCCCCTTCGGCTACCAGTGACACATTATCCTCTTTAATGCAGCTCTTATCTCAGTTACATTTTAAGGAAATCATCCTGTTAGGTGATTTTAATTGGGATTGGCTTTCACCAGTGTCTGATGATTTTAAAGCTCAATGTCTGTCTTTTAACCTTACACAAGTCATTGAAAGCCCCACACATCTTAACCCCAGATGTCTGGATAAATCTTCTCTTATTGATCTTCTAATTACCAATACGCCACATAGATACTCTGCAACAGGGGTCTGCTAATGATCTAAGTCATCACTGTGTGATTGGTGTTATTAGGGACACCAAAATCCCCCATGCTAAGCCCCGTGTTGTTCAGAAACGAAATCTTAAGCACTTTATTGAGCAAGCCTTCCTTCATGATTGATTTCATTTTAAATGGGACTGTATTTTATTGATTGATGATGTTGACCTTGCTTGGAAGTACTTGGAAGACAGTTTTAGTTATTTTATGAATAAACATGCTCCTATTCGCCGGTTCAGGGTGAAGGGCTGTTATAGCCCCTGGTTCACTTCTGAGCTGGCAGGCCTCTTACATCAAAGGAATCAGCTTTGGGCTGTTGCGAGGAAGTCAGGCTCTGAGGCTGACTGGCTACATTTCCGTCAACTACGAAATCGCCGCACTGCTTCCATTTAAAAAGCTAAAAGCAATTATTACTTATCACAGACCACAGACAGTCTGAATGACCCTAGGAGATTTTGGCAAACCATAAAATCTCTCTCTGCCAACTCCTGCTCTTCAGAGCTACCTCCTAATATTGTTGTTGACTCCATCCCTGTGTCAAATAAATTGGAGATGCTTAATTGTCTTAACAAACATTTTACAGTCTCCAGCTCATTGTTTGCTACTTTATCTGACAACAAATCACCCACTTCCTCGCCCCTGCCGGTCATGCCTCCAATAGCCACACTTTCTCCTTCACCCCCTTTTCTGTTGGGGAGGTTTGTAAGGCCTTAAAGGTCTTAGATCCTAGAAAATCGGCAGGCCCTGACAATCTCCCCCCTTACTTCTTACGCCTGGCTGCAGATATTATAGCTGTACCAGTGTCACATATTCTTAATCTTTCTATACAAAACAATGTTATTCCTGATGTCTGGAAAACTGCCCATGTTCTTCTCTTATTGAAAGGCAGTGATCCCACAGTGTTGAATAATTACAGACCCATTTCCAAGCTCTCTATTTTAGCTAAGGTCCTTGAAAGGCTAGTGAATGGTCAGATAAAGGAATATATGTGCATGAACAACATTTTATCTCCTCATCAGTCTGGTTTTTAGGAAGCAGCACAGCACAGTAACTGCCGCCATGAAGGTAGTAAATGATATTGTGGAAGGCTTGGACGGCAAGAACTATTGTACTGCCCTTTTTATTGATTTGTCAAAGGCATTTGACACTGTTGACCATGGCATTTTATGCCAGAAATTATCAGATATAGGCCTGTCAGACCAACCTGTTGGTTGGTTCTCGAATTACCTCTCCAACCGTAAACAATGTGTGCAGTTCATTGGTCTCCCCTCCAGCGTTCTTAATATCACTAAAGGTGTGCCACAGGGTTCAGTTTTAGGACCCATCCTTTTTACTATTTATATAAATGATGTGGGTCAAAATATTAATGTATCTGTACATCTTTATGCCAATGATACTGTTGTATATTGTGCAAGCACTGTTGCCTTGGCATTTGAGCATCTGCAGTCTGCATTTGACACTATTCAGTCGCACTTGTTCCACCTCAGACTAGTGTTAAATGCAGACAAAACCAAGGCCATGTTCTTCTTTATAAAAAAGAAGGTGCCAGCTGTTCTTCCTTGCATCATGTCTGCCCAAGGTACCCCTATCCAGATTGTGACCACCTACAAATATTTAGGCATCACAATTGATGAAAGCCTTTCTTTTAAAACTCATATTGATCATCTTTTAAGGAAATTGAAATTGGGCTTCTTTTTTAGGAACAAATCCTGTTTTTCCTTTAATGCAAGGAAACGGCTTGTTGCTGCCACTTTCTTGCCTCTTCTGGACTATGGGGATGTTTTGTATATGAATGCCTCAGCTCACTCTCTTCATCTGTTGGACGCTGTCTATCTTGGAGCTCTGAGATTTATATCTGGTTGTAAACTCCCCACACACCACTGTACTCTGTATTCTTTAGTCAACTGGTTATCATTATCCATGCGCAGAACTTTGCACTGGTATAACTTCATTTATAATTCCATCCTTGGACCGCTGCCCACTTATTTATCCACTTACATGTCACGTAAACAGTGCTGCCAAAGCCTATGCTCCCAGGGCTTCATCACTCTCTCCATCCCCTCAGTCCGTACAGAATTTGGTAAAAAGGCCTTCTCCTATTCTGCACTTGTGCACTTATCACTTCTATGATTTGTGTTTCATTTTGTCTCTGTATTGAATGTCCTGTCTGTCTGTAACTTTGTGTTGTATTACTGCGGTTGTCCTGACCAGGTCTCTCTTGCGAATGAGACCCCGTGTCTCAATGAGATTACCTGTATAAATATAGGTTAAATTAAAAAAAACAATGATGTTCCCCATTAATCACCTGGTGGAATCTTTCAAACTCTCAGTCGCTTCATACTCTTTGATCACAGTCATGCCCGCTGCAGCTTGGAAGAGAGAATCTGCTCCACTGTTTAAATATAATTGATATAAAATCAAAATCAAGTTGTTTGATGGGTACAGCACCAACTCTTCATGCAGACACATGGTTTCCCATCACTGATATACTGTCAGTCCAATATTCTCTCCAATTAAGCATTAGGAATTTTATGATAAATACGTGCTGGTTGCTGTGACACTCTCATGGGGTAAGCTGTGATCACTTCAACACTATTCATTTGGTAACCTACAGTATGAATTCTGGTTGTGGATGCCACCCATCCTTAAAATATTCTCCCTTCAATCTGCTCTTCTGAAGTCTGTAATACTGATACTGAGGAATAAAAGTAACTTCAATAGTGTAAATGTTCTGAAACATTCTACATTTTGTCTGAGTTTATGCAGAAATTCTACTTAGGGAAACCATGAAGAAATTCTGTAAAATTATAGGCTCATGATAAATGCTAAATGGATTTTTGGCAAAAGTTTAGTTTACCCAGATCACAACTTGAGACCGATGACACCGATGGCTATTTTGTACATTTACTATAACCCTGCCTACCACAAGATGTGAGTGTCACAAATTCTGTCAGGTCTAAGCAGTCAGCTGTGGAGCAAGATGGCGCCGAGGATGGCTGCCGTGTCTCGAGCTCCTCCTCAACTTTGCTTTTTTTTCTGTTTTATTTTGTTGTTTATTTTGGAGTTCTTTGGAAACATGCGCACTGCCCAAGCAAGCCCCATCATACAATATGATAGAGAACAACTTCTGCACATCAGGCCATTAGTGGACAGCACTTTTTCACCATGACCAACAAACAATGGGAAATATCCATGGCTGGGATTACCTGTTGCTGTACCCGGAGAGTGGAGGTGATGGAGGAAACAAGTGTCGTGGGCCGGAGTCCTGGTCAGGCTGAGGAAACATAAAAACCGGCCTCCTCTACCAAGTATTCTTCTGGCTAATGTTCTAAAACTTCTGTACACATTTTGAGAGCAACTCCCTGGCTGAGGAGGTACCAAAGGCCCAGGAGGACACCTGCCCACCTGTAATATCCAGGGCATGTGTGTAGATCACTTGAACAGATTATATATATAATGTATTCTTCAATATGTGTATCATTATTGTTATTATCATTGTTATTCGTATTATCATTATTATTATTTCTTTACTTTCTCGTCTATCCCTTACACTCACCATCAAAGACATAAATATTCCTACCATAAGATTGTTTTGTTCTGATCAACATAAGTATCATGTCAAGTTCTGTGCGTGACCCGTTTTTTTTGTTTGTTTGTTTGTTTTTGTTGTTTGGGTTTGTTTATTTGTGTTTGTCTTTGATTGTTTTGTTTTAGTTGTTGTTGTTATTGTTTTCTTTTCTCTCTCATCCTTTGTCTGTCCTTGTGTATCTTATACACGAGTGGTATCATTCACTACTGTTTTGTTTTTGCACAATAAAAAAATACACCCAGCAGTGTAGGATGAAGGCCAACAGGATCATTAAAGACCCCAACTACCCCAGCCACAAACTGTTCTGCTGCTGCTGTCCAGCAGACAGTACCGCAGCATCCAGTCCCGCACAACCAGGCTCGGGAACAGCTTCATCCCTCAGGCTATAAGACTGTTGAACTCCTGAGCTCACATGCTCATTACTGTCACTTCACTTCACTTGCACCTTAAATACTGTTGTCACTTTACCCCACTTCTATACTTACTGGTTACTACCTGCTTACGTGTTTACATCCCTGTTACCTGTTTATCTCTGTTTATATTTATATTTTTTATACATTTATTATATCTATTATTGTTATTATTATTATTTCATTTTATATTTTGATATTTTATTTTAGTATTCTATATTTTATTTTATATACTATGTTCTATTCTCATTTTTAACTTTTGCACTATTTTATATCTTATGTCCTAAGTTCTCCTTTACTTGTGTGATTTTCCTATACATTTTTTTGAGCATTGTTAGAGGGAGCCTGAGATTTAAGAATTTCATTGCCAATGACTGCTTCCTGTAATTGTTGTACATACGACAATAAAGATCTTGAATCTTGAATCTTGAATCAGCTGTGTTCTTGGATGATTTTGCTAGCAGGAGTTTCTGAAAGGCACATGATACATACAATAAGGAGAGTTAAAATACAAAATTTTGTGATTGTTGTTTTGTTATCCGCTAGCACAGAATATCAGACAATTGGTTTCTTTCAGAATTAAAGATATAGTCTACGATTCTAATCCAAAACAGTTTTTGTTCAGTTCAGTTCAATTCAGTGAATATCTCCTCACGGTCTGCTAGCTTTCTAGCTAGCTGTGTGGGCGCTGAAAAAAAGTCTGGTGTTCATACACAGCCCTCTGTAACCGGGAAACAGAGCAACTCGGGTATAGCCAACCAACCCAGGTCATCAAATACCGATGCTTTAGCCATTTGTTTGGCTGTTGAGTTCAAATATCAAGCTTTCTCCAGAATCGTAGATTATACCTTTAAGACACAAATCTCAAACAGCATGTCTGCAACAAAACAAAACAGGTTTACAGTCAGTGTATTTTCTGGTATGAGATATTTCTGCTGTACTGAAGCATAAGAATCAACATTTCATGAACAAAATTATTATTACTACCCCTTGAATGACCTCGTACAAAACGTACAACGTACATTCAAGGGGTAGTAACTTACCTGCACTGATAAAATCTGTGAAGCTGACACAGTTTCACATATTTCTTTGTCCCTCCATGTTTTACCTTAATCAACAGTTAAAAAAAAGCAACAGTAGTTAATAGTAGCTCTTATTCAATGTATAATATGTATAGCATAATATTAATCCATACACATTTTCAAGTTCAAAGTTCAAGGGTTCAAGGGTTAATTTTATGATAATTTTACAACACAAGGTTGTAGAACGAAATGTACATTTGTAGTCCCTTTTTGCTACACACACACACACAAAAACCCCCAGAACAAAACAAAACAAAAAACTATTAATTTTGATGGAGTACGGGGGAAGAATTTAGAAGTCTCACAGGCTGAGAAAAAAAGCTGCTCTGGAGTCTGGTGGTACAGCAGCAGATACTTCTGTACCTCTTGCCAGATGGCAGCAGGGTGAACAGGCTGTTGCAGGGATGGGTATTGTCTTTTAGTATCCTTTGGGCTCTACACAGGCACTTCACCTCACCAATATCACTGAAGCTCGGTCGATGGGAACCAATGATGTCTTGGGTGGCTTTAATCACCCGCTGCAGAGCCCTCCTGTCCTGGGCCATGCACAAACCATGTCAATTTATCATGTTTCCAGTCAGTCTGCTTTCTATTGAATAATTATCTGAGTTGGGATGGACCTCTCCAGTCACCTCTCCGTTAACTCCGCTTAGTTTGAGAAAATTTGTGCTCTTTATGTTTTAGTATTAAGTATTGTGCTTTTTGTGAGTGGTGCTGGACAGTGAAGGCATGTAACTGCAAGTCGCTCGTCAAGATGAGGAAATGATCAACTTACGACATTGTGGACTCTCCTCCTGCAGACTCTGCTGCCTGACCTGAGAGGCCACGCCACGTTCCATCCACAAGGGCATCGCCAGAGCCATCATGAACAGTGACTGCCTGGTGTTCGTTTTCTCCCTGCTGCGGTCGAGAAGAAGATACCGGATACACCAGGCCAGCACTGAGAGGCTCAGGAAGAGCTTCTACCCTCAGGCCACTAGGATCCTGATTGAGGACACTGCCTAAGAATTGCCCTAAGACTTATTTCATATATTTTATACACAAATTTTTATTGCACAATTGAAGGAGCTAATGGTCATACATTTCACCATAATTATATCCTGTATGATTATATGTGACAAATAAAACATGAACCTTTCTCTCTAAGATCCTTGAGAAAGCAGGCACCAAGCAGTTGTGTGACTTTTTGCACAACAATAGTTTATTTGGGGACTTTCAGTCAGGATTTAGAGCGCATCATAGCACAGAGACAGCATTGGTGAAAGTTACAAATGACCTCCTAATTGCATCAGACAATGGACTTGTCTCTATACTTGTCTTGTTAGATCTTAGTGCTGCATTCGACACCATTGACCATCACATCTTGTTACAGAGACTTGAACATTTAATTGGCATTAAAGGAACTGCACTAAGCTGGTTTAAGTCTTATTTATCAGATCGATCTCAGTTTGTACATGTTAACGATGAATCCTCTATGCCTGCCATAGTTAGTCACGGAGTTCCACAAGGTTCTGTGCTCGGACCAATTCTGTTCACTTTATATATGCTTCCTTTAAGTAATATTATTAGGAAACACTCCATAAACTTTCATTGTTATGCGGACGATACCCAATTATATCTATCAATCAAGCCTGATGAAACCAATCAGTTAGCCAAACTTCAAGCATGTCTTAAAGACATAAAAACCTGGATGACCTGCAATTTTCTGCTGTTAAACTCCGACAAAACTGAAATTATTGTACTTGGGCCCAAACATCTCAGAGATGCATTATCAGAAGATATAGCCACCGTAGATGGCATTGTCCTGGCCTCCAGCGCCACTGTAAGGAATCTTGGAGTAATCAGGATATGTCTTTTAACTCCCATATAAACAAATTTCAAGGACTGCCTTTTTTCATCTACGTAACATTGCAAAAATTAGACACATCCTGTGTCAAAAAGACGCAGAAAAACTAGTCCGTGCCTTTGTTACTTCTAGGCTGGATTATTGCAATTCCTTATTATCAGGCTGCTCCAATAAGTCTCTAAAGACTCTCCAGCGGATCCAGAATGCTGCGGCACGTTTACTTACAAGAACTAGGAAGAGAGATCATATTTCTCCAGTATTAGCTTCTCTGCACTGGCTCCCTGTAAAATCTAGAATAGAATTTAAAATCCTTCTCCTCACCTACAAAGCCGTTAATGGTCAGGCACCATCGTATCTGAAAGAGCTCATAGTTCNAGCTGTTATTGCTATTATTAGTTATATTTCTATTGTTATTATTGCTGTTCCTGCCTGCCTGCCTGTCTGTCTGTCGGTCTGTCTGTCTGTCTGTCTGTCTCTCTCTCTCTCTCTCCTCTCTGTCTCTCCTCTCTCTCTGTCTCTCTCTCTCTCAACCCAACCGGTCAAGGCAGATGGCCGCCCACCTAGAGCCCGGTTCTGCTCGAGGTTTCTGCCTCTTAAAAGGAAGTTTTTCCTTGCCACTGTCGCCAAGTGCTTGCTCATGGTGGGAATTGTTGGGTCTCTATAAATAACATTATTAAGAGTACGGTCTAGACCTGCTCTATATGTAAAGTGTCATGAGATGACTTTTGTTGTGATTTGGCGCTATACAAATAAAATTGAAATTGAATTGAATTGATTTGCAGTATGTTTCTTCATGCTGTGTATGTGCTGTCAACGTACTGAAGATGTTTTCTTCATTTGCTTGTGTTTTCTCAAGTTTCAGCATGTTGAACTCTCTCAGCCACCATAAAAACAGGACCCAAGTTGTAATAGAGTGGAATTACTGTTTAATTCATTCACTTGGAAAATAGCATAATCAGAATAGCATATTAAGGAAATATAGTTGCGATTAAAAATTGCCTAGTCTAAATCTGAATTCTAACATAATCAAAATCCACAAATGACTAGAGCCTAATAGGAGAAAGCTTTTACAGCTGCGTGAATACTTCATTTCAGACATTAAAGATAGCAGAAGCTGTTACCTAAAATGATCATTTCGACTCAAGCTAAAAGCATTATAAGCCTTCATCCCCTGTCATACACACTGGCTTACACAAGAGCTCCAACATTTAAAACATGCTTCCCAGCACTAGGATGAGTGATGTTTTATTCATTGGACTTCATCTACTATTCTCTTAATTCCTCAAAACATTTATAAGCTCATGGAATCCCGTCAGTGCTGGAAGAATAATACAATGATGGCTTTTGTCTCATTTTTTGTTCACTCTCTCTGATTCTCCGTCTTTAGCTGGACAATCACAGAACACTCCAGTTCACCTCAACCACTCCAGAGCAAACTCACTTCAAAGGCAACATGAGCAGTGGGCAGGCACTCCAATTTGCAGGCAGAGGTGAGTGTATGGATTGGGCTGCTCTTTCTCTTGTGTGCGAGTACGTGTCCAGGAGGAGTTGTGCCTGCAGGCTTTGTCAGCATGGATTAAGAGCAGAAAGGTCAATACAGTCTCCTCAGCCTGCCAGCGTAGATCAGCTGAAGGGAGATGAAGTGGCAGAAAGAGGACTTGAGGCACCACACTGAGCCTCAAAGGTCCTTCAAAAACGTGCGGCAATTTGATATTCCTCCTTAGACAACAGTGTTTGTTTTTCCATATTTGTGCGTCAGCTGAGTCATTTCTGCTTGCTTTTGTCCTTCACAGTGATGTGTGATATTGACTGATTATTAACAGAATCAATGGGTGACAGTCAGATACTGTATCTGTGATGGAATTGTTCATTTAAAGTTCTGGCTGCTTTTGTGTACAAATATGTGCATACGTGATCATTGGTTTTCTGCAAGAGGAGTTGTTTCACTCTTGGGTAACAGCAGTTCTCAGCACACTGTTTGCATGTTAAAGGATCAGTTTTACAAGTTCTGAAAATAAATGACATCTGCTCAAATTAGCAGATGAAGGCGGTGAAATGCGATCAAAAAAGAGTCTACCACGAGTCCAAGGGACCAAGAGTCTACAACTAAGGGCTCTGTGCAGCTAAATGCCAACACCAGCACGTAACAGTTTTTACATGTTACATTTTACATTTCCTGCTCGTATTGACACAGCGGCCCAAAACCGAGGGCAGTGGAGAAGAATTGTGGATGACCTGTGCTCCACTAGGAGAGAAAGGGTCAAATCAAATAAGTCACTTACACAGCTGTCTATTAAGTAAATCATTGCATGCAAAATACTATGTACAATCAGCACTGCATGAGAAGGCCAGCATTATGTGTGACTGGAGTGGGTCACATTCTTTCCCACAACTGACAAGTAATGGAGAACACATGGTGTCCATCCTGTCCCACAGGTGCAAACTGTTGCAGTACTCCAGTTTTTTACAATTGCTAAGTCACATTTCTCTATATGATTGCACTTTTTCAAAACTCTTTACACAGTCAGCAAAGCAAAAGCCAATGTGAACCAAGCTGTGGATCACTTCTTTGTTTTTACACAAAATGCATTCAATGACTACATTGTTACAATTTCATGAACAGTTTTCTCACTCAAACTCAACCACCAAATCTCTGTGTATTTACACTCCATTTTGTATTATTGTCAAAACTGTTAAATGTATGTTCAAAAGCTAAGAAATTATGTCCTGTTGGAAGTGGTCTCTTCCAGGATGACAATGCCCCCTTCTATGTGAGATTTTGGACCGACGTGTTAGACAGCGCTCTCCACCACCATCATCAAAACACCAAATGAGGGAATATCTTTTGGAAGAACGGTGTTCATCCCAGCCAGTAAAACTACATCAGCTTCAAAAAGTAGAGATGCAATCCATACTGGACACTCTCCACACTTCCACGAAGTGTATAGGTGGCAAGGCACATCGCTGGCAGAGCCCAGCATGCACTGGGAGTGTTCCTGCCAACACCAAAGAGGCTCAGCAAAGACAAACAGGGAGAGAGTGGAACACAAAGAGCAAATAAGGCCAGGGCCTGAAAATGTAGACATGAAGATGGGCAGACAAGAACAGAGGAGAAAAATGGAGAAACACCAGGACACAAGGAGTCAATTCAACACGTGAAGGCTAATCGATTCTTCTGTTCTCTGGGCAGAACTGGGAGCAAACGAGTTCCCCTGTGTGTACACACACACACGCACACACACACTGGAAGTCTGCTGACTTTTTGCATTTGACTTTTGATTTATAATTATCTGCTTCCTACTTTGTTTGCTGCAACTCACACACTTCCAGAACTACTTATATTATGCACTTGTACTCCTTCAACCAGTCACAATAATTTTTTTTTTAGAAAAGCCCCCCAAAAAAGTCTTAAAGTCTTAAACCAGCAAAAGGTTTTACACAATAAATGTCACCAAATGAATAATTTGTTAACCCAATTTACTACATTGGGCGTGTGCTATCCTCAATCATCAATCCTGGAACAAGCTACACATGCACACCATGTTTTACGCTACTGCCATGCCATTGTACTTTCACCTCTCTTACTCTCTGTGCCTTTTTTTGATCACTCAATCACACTCTGGCTTTCTCTCTCACTTACTTCACTTCACACGTTCTCTACCACTGTCTCTCTCACTCTCTCTGGTTTCTACAGTTGCATTGCATTTTTTTTACAATTGCTAACTCATATTTCTCTGTTTTCAAAACTCTTCACACAGTCAGCACAGCAGAAGTCAATGTTGGCTAAACTGTGGATCACCTTCCATTGCTTTGACACAAAAGGTAGTCAATGACCACATCTGTCAAATTTCTTGAACTGGTTTCTCACTCAAACTCAACCACCAAATTTCTGTGTATTTATACTCCATTTCACACGCATACATACTATTGTCAAAACTGTTAAACTTACTTTCAAAACCTAACATAACTAAAAATACCATAAATAACATAAAAATGGATAAACTGTGAGACACTGAGCACCTATTTTCATTCCTTGATGTCCTCTATGACTTGTGCCAGGTGAGGAGAGGGGGCGAGTGAGGCGGAATCCAGAAGGTTTTGTAATTGTATGGGACGATGTGGACAAAGTGGTTCACAGCCCATTACAAGATGGTGTCACTTTTATTTCCACCTCACTCTCCATTCCTCCTGAGAGAGAGAGAGAGAGAGAGAGAGAGAGAGAGAGAGAGAGAGAGAGAGAGAGATATGAGTGTGTGTATGTACAGTCGTTAATCTCTGATTTGCCCTTGAGAAGCTGAAGGCGAGCCCCGTCCTTCTGGTCTGCATCACCACCTGCCAAGATGCGCCGCCCACATCTCATTTACCAGGGTTCACAACTCACATGCACACACACACACATATATATAGACAAACATGCCCTTCAGCTCTTCTCTACTTTTCCTGCTTTCCTGCTTCCTGATCTCCATCGCTTCACCAGCTGTGTCCTATCTTCAGCTGCTGCTGTGGCATCACACACACACACACAGATCTGACACACTTGTACACACTTTGTCCATTTGCTCTGTGGATGAAGTGTTTATGTGTAAAGAATAATTTAGAAAAAAACATTTTTTTTCTTTTTACCTACTGACACACAGGATGACTCCTAGTTCCTATGGCAACCTTTCACACCTTTAAAACTTCAGATAGGCTGGAGTGTATTGGTGTCTACAGTACATAACTCCTCATGAGAGGGCACATTTCAAACTTGAAATCATCTCATTAGCATATGTGTAACAGAACCTAACCCTAACCCAAAACAAACCTTTTCCACACTTCCACACTAACTATACTAACTATACACTACCTGAACTATTCCACACAGGCACTTCCGTATAAACAAAAATATAAGCATTACATTTTGAAGTCGAATTTAATCTGTCCCAGACACAGTCCACAGTACTAACTATGGTTATATGTGACAAATAAACTTGGACTTGAACTTAACCCTAACCCTCAGCACAGTCGACTCCCTCAGAGCAATAAGTAGGTTCATTCTCCAGATTCACTGGAGTTAGGTCTGATTCAGCCTTTGGTCCACTTTCTGTCTTCAGTTTGCCTATAGAGAAATGTGACTTAGCAATTGTAAAAAACTGTAATGGATTAGGAAAAAGAAAAACAACAGCAAAAACAAAAAAAGGTACTGCTACACAAATTTTTAGTCATTTCTTGGACTTCTGTAATCTTTTTGTGAAATATTGTATACTTTTACCTTTTGGGTCTCAAACAGTTATTTAAATGAAACAATTAGTGTGTTTGTGCATATAAACATCATATCCCGTTTTCAGAAACCTGGATAAGCCCTTATCTCGTTTTTTGAGAAACCCAAATATACTAGCTGGAGTACTCCAAAAGAAACCGCGATACTGTTGCATGTATACGTCTTATCCAGGTTTCTGACGGCTGCCGACTGTCTGTGCAGGCGCAGCTTCAGCCAAGTGACGTAACAGAAACGAAAATGTCTCACTTCTGTAGCGATGACGAAACAGAGTTTTGTTTTCGGTAATGAAAGAGTTAAATACACTCAGTAGTTTAGATGGGAAAAATCACCAAAATGTTGACCCATTCAAGTCTGTAGGGTACAGGTACAGGAATGTCAGATTTCAAAATTGCAAAATTTAGGTTTGTGTTGTAAACTTCACAGGCACCTGCACAAATAGCGTGCAGCAATCAGTAACCAGGACACTAGTTTTTCATGTATACAAGATATGAATAACCAGATTTCCATGTGTGTAAACACCATATTCCGAATATGATCAAAACCGAGAGAAGTCTCATGACCGGGATACTCATGTCCATGTCAACCAGGGGTTCTCAAAGTTTTGATGATTGATCAATTGGATTGATGATGCCTGGTATGGGCGTTTGAACCAGTCAATAAATTTCAGTTAATAGCGTGTCCGTTTCATTACTTTATATTCATGTAATAAATATACAAATGTCAATTATATGATAATCTGCATGAAAAATAAAGACAAAGAAAAAAAATGTGTTTTTATAATCGTCTGCTTATAGTGATCAATTTGACCCAGACATGACGTGATCACTATAAAAGGTTTCCACTGTATTTCTATTCTATTTTATGTTCTGATTTATTTTAGTGGGCTATATTTTATATACTTTATTCTATTCTCATATTTTGAACTTTTGCACTGTCTTATGTCTTAAGTTCTCCTTTTGCTTGAGCGATTTTCCTTGTACATATTTGTGAGCATTGTTAGAGGGAGCCTGAGATTTAAGAATTTCATTGCCAACGACTGCCTCCATGTAATTGTTACGCATATTACAATAAAGATCTTGAATCTTGAGACTTGAATCTTGAAAAACGCTGAACATAACTTCGCCCCAAAGATCATGTTTTTAATCTAATGTCTATGGTGGATGTGGTGGTGTCATAAATGTAGGCGTGTGTTCTCAACTCAAATGTATAGTAAGCTGAGTGAACCAATCAGGACTGCAACTTTTGACTTGTATTTAATATAGCTGGCAATAGCAACCAGACGTTTTGAGACAAATTATGCATGTTTCATGCATCTAATTCATATGTACACTCTTGGGTATTCATGGGTAGCAAACCGGTGCAGGACTCGAGAACACGGACGTGTTTAATTTTTTCTCAAGTAAGAGACTAGTCGTGCTACACATTGAAATAACTGATAAGGAGAACTAAGGAGAACCATAAATGGAGATTATTAGCCAATGTGATGTCCCACATTATTTCACACGTTGTGGTTGATGTGCCAAACAGTGGACTTTTGAGAATCGTTTGAACTGATTATCTGAAACCTCAATTATCCAAAGTGAAGTATTTGGCATTTTATGTCGATTGGAGCAGCAATAAGTGGCAGAGAAGAGAATATTCATGCTATTTTGTCCACTTTGCAATATTGTAATATTGGATCACAGACACACTATTGTCCTTATTTTGCCACATTAAAACACCTTGATCATCCATTTTCATTCTGCATTGTCCTGTCTAACATCACTCCCTCTACTGCATCCTCTTCTCAACACATCAATCACTCTTTCTTCAGCTCTCATGTGTGTACACACACANACACACACACACACACACACACACACACGCAGGTATTTCCACAGCTGTTCTTTCATACCAACTGCCTGTTAACATGCTCCCATCACACAATGTGACACAGAGAAAAATGCATGTATTAGAACACAGACAGGGAGCAATGCATTCATGCACATCAATGAATGTCTGCTCTCACACATACACAAGTAGGTAATGGTACTGAATATAAGCAGGGAACAGCCATCAGTCACAGTGCCCTTCATCTTCATTGTGTGTGTGTGTGTGTGTTTGGGGGCTGGCACTGCACCAACCTGGCTCATTATACGCACTGCCTAACGAACCAGCACACACACTTTTGGTGACACACAAAGCAATGACAAAAAGACACAGAGGAACAACTGTCACCACTTCCCTTCATGTAGTCATCAAAGCCTCACACACATGCATGTAGATACAGGTTGGTCTGAGGTATGTATGGTGTAATGAACTTATAGGCGGTGCTGAGGAGAAATGTGAAAGGTCCTTATCTCCCTGTGTCATCTATGCCTTCATATGTTCAGCTGTGTGTGTGTGTGACATTGTGCTGCTGGTGAGGGAAACAGAGCTGAGTGCTGCTCTAAGAATGTGAATATGTCTCCTTCAGTCAGACAGCTGGAGGCACTAACACACTGGAGTACAGTAGTGAGGTGGGAGGAGCTGCTGCATCCTTAGGTATTTTTCCCCACTTTTCATTTCTATTTCGGTTTCAGTTCAGTTTTCCTTTAATGGTCCTCAGCAGTGGTGTTGATGGTGTTCCTCACTGTTGAAACACAGGAGTCACCTGGATAATTTAACCTTACTATAGGCCAATCCACCAGTTGATGTCTGTTTTGTGCCATAGTGCTAATGCCATTACTGCAGTGCAGTGTTACATTCATTAACAAAAACTGTGACAAAATATATTAGTCAACAACCTTTCTTTCTATGATGAAAGACAAAGACGAAACTGAAGTCTCCATACAATATAGTATATCATAAAAATATAATAGAATAAAAAAGACTAAAATATAATTATGTTATTATTATTATTAATAACAAAACCGGTCTTTATTTTTGTTGATAAAAAAAGAGGAGACAAGATTACATGGACTGTTTTTTCAATCACGGGATCCAAATCTCCTTCTTGTCATTGGATGGCTGCACAGTTCTCTTCCTGCGTGCCTGAATCCTCTTCCCGGTGATTTTGCACACCAGCAGTGCATTGCCAACAGTGCTAAAGCCTGGAGCTAGTTGCACCCCACGGCTGTAAGAGCTTGACCAACGTCAGACGGTGATGGGAAAAGTAATGATGGCAACAGTGGGACTTGGTCGGAAAAAACGGGTTGACATTTGGACCCACCTCAAATATAATGCAGTGGAGAGAAAAAGTTAGTGTGTAGTAACATTATTGTCAGGAGAGAAGCTCTGTGGCTTCAAAATAGCTGGGAAGAACCTGAAGAGACACCTCAAGGTGCACCTCACAGAAACTGAGGTAATGTTACCGATTTGAAGTCTTATAACATTATGTTACTATTGAACTGCCAACTAAGTTACAAAAGGCAGTGGTGTGACGTTTTGTATTATTAGTATCTCACAACGACGGGACATTGCTTGCTTATGGGGGTTTAGCCAACCTTAAAAGTCAGTAGCACGGCCAGCTAAACATGTAGCTTAAGACATGTTTGTTTAATTTGGAGTGGCACGCTATCCATGCTAAAGCATGCACAATACAATTTCTACACACATTTGATTGTCAGGTCTTGTTGATTTTGAATGGCATCATGCAGCTAAATGTAATCTATTTGCAACATCTGGTTATTAGAATGCACAGGGCTTTATGTTAAAAAATGGTTTTGGGCTTGAATAAAATCTGCTGTGCAGGAGCCAGCTGTAGCTGTACACCACATGCAGAGTCCACCGTCGGCAAGCCGCTCAGACTGCAAACATTTTGCCCTTTTTTTCTCCAAAGTTGAAGTCTATTACTGAAGCACTGATAACAGCACAAAGCAGTTAGTATGATTTTGATGATATGAAGATAAAAAAAACCTCTCTCTCTTTAAGCCACCTCTTAAAACTACATTTCGTTGAAAAGTATTCGGAGTGTTTTAGATTGTAACCTTTATTTCTTATTTCTTGGCAACAGCAATTTAATGGTAAAATCCTTTAGATACATTGCAGTGTCACTGTGTGGATTCACAAGTGAGATGCCACCACAGTGATCAGAAGCAAAATCAGAATCAGCTAGTCATCAGAAAGTATGTGTACACATACAAGTTCACAGACACAGCTAAAAACAAGGACAACAAAGCTGAACAAAGAGAGGTAAAAGTGTCCATACAAGTGAAAATATTGGTGGTGGTTTGCCTTCAACCATAATTAGTCTATGGGTTCATGCATGGACGGATTTGGATTTTGGGCCTCTATTAATCAACCTGTATCCCACCCAGATTTAATCAGCTCTCCCACCAAACGACTATGGTCCCTTTTCCTTATAATTGTGTTTTAAATGTTGTTATAATGCATGTTTTGCCTAAAGCACTTTAGAGGCTCTACGGGGGACAGGGGAAAAAACATGAGTTGTCCCCCTCAATATATCATTGTAAACATAACTGTATCATTTTAAATAATATAATAATATGCATTATTGTGCTAATTATAAAGGCAAAACAATGCCCGTCACACTCCACGCCACCCACCACCGCAAGTAAATTCTCAACCTGTGGGAAACACTGCTCTGGTGTGACCTCTTGCTTTATCCAACCTCTTTTGGTCGTAGCCTTTTCTTCTTGGTCACCAGCTTTAGCCGCCTAGCCTTGTGCAAGACTTCGGTCATGCGCAATGAGCACAGGGGCAGAGTGCGCACAGGTAGGCAGGTAGACAGGCAGGTAGCCCGTCCAATCATTTCATTCTGACTGAATGAAATGATTAAACGGGCTTATTATAGTCCCACCGGATTTATTTCTTTTTTTGTCAGAGCTTTTGAATTATTGATTGTTGTCAGGATGTAAAGAGAATTTCAACAGATATGACAAAAAGTGCTTCTAAAATACACTGCATACCCAAGCTTTAATACAGCTATCAAATGAAAGGGTTTGAATATTTCCCAGAATATATAATCATCTATGTGATTTAGTCAAACACTGTGTAAATAAATGTCCTTTCAAAATATATCAGAAACTTTGAGGGGGAAAGTAAGAGATTAATATTTATATAATGTAAGCCAGACAGTTTCTGAGTTTCCATGAACTATCCTGTGATCCATCTGTGTATATCTGTTTCCATACAAAGCAATTATATGGTATATAATTAAATGGATTTTTCTTCTTGTTTTGAGTTTGGACAAGGCACTTCTAACTCTTGATCATCATTTCATGAAGCTAATCACTTTAAACTGCGAGATTTATTTGGATTTCTTCAGATGCTCCAGCCGTCGATAGGAATTCATTACTAGCCCGATGAGCAGGCAAAAATTAATCTTGATTCTGGGAGGGAATGAAAGCAGTTTAATAGACCCTAGAGTCATCCGTGCATACAGTGTGAAGTATTGATGAGATAGGTCTCCACATCAAACTACTGCCTGAAACTCAGTCTAGCCTGCAGGTCCTGGACCTGCTGCTTGGGGCCAGGGTGGAGTAAATGAGGGCAATAGGTGGGCGTCTCACATGGGTGTAGCACAGAATTCTGGGCCCCGTATATAGACAGTCTCTGAGTCCACTGCCCAAAGGCTGATGCCCAGAAATGTCCCGAGCACAACAAAATAAGAAAATCCAGGCAGAGGGCAGGGTCTCTGCAGATACAGACACCACCACACACCTCTAATGGGTCATAAGTGATGATTGAGAGGGATTATTTTTGTATGAGCCAATACATTGTTTTTTAGGAAAATCCTACTTGGTATGCCTTTAATTTGCTGTCTAGCCTCACTTTCTCTTCCTTCTTCCTCCACTTCTTCATCTACACTACCTTCAAAGCTCTTCACCTCCATCATCATCTGCACTGCTTTCTGCCTCTAATTCAGCCTCTGTCTCTAGTGCAGGAACAGACCCATCTCATGAAGTATGATATAGGATTAATGTTAGATTCAATAAAGCCACATTTGGCATATTACGGTTAAGTTGCAGTCTAGCCTATATGATAGGTCGGTATAGTGTATATTATTAATGTTTTGCTAAACAGATGTACTTTTCACATGATAGAACCACTCAAGAAATAAATATTGCAAGTAGCTGACTGCTCCATGGAGGAAATTATACAATTGAAATACCACACTTATCTGCTATATTCACCTTTCTCACACGTCAATACAGAACTAAATGCAAGCAGATTCAATATCAGCATGGTGGGAAAGCAGCAGGCCATAACCGTTGCATAAACATAAAATGGGGCCTGAAAGAGGCATACGCCACTTCCCATGCAAAAGTTGGAATCTATAAAAACAAACTTGACAGGAGAATGTGCGCACCTGTACGGAAACTCTGACCCATGCGTACGAACATTTTGGAGACAACGGAAACTGGCGACGCAGATGGTGAGGTGGTGAATTAAAGCCAGACTGTAGAAATTAAATGTGAGAGACATCATTGTACGTATAATGATGTCTCTCACATTTAATTTCACTTCATATCACACGTTACTTATAGATCCACTTTATCATAAACATCCACACCAGCAGTGTTACTTGTGCTTGTGCTAGTAAGCCATAAGCACCTTTCAATTGTAAAAGATATAAGCCAACTAAAATCTCAAAACAAATTCTGCCCAATATTTCATCAGCGCTGTCTCCCCATCACATTCCCCAGCCCCGGAGCACAGAGGACAGGGCCGGACTGTTACTGACACTCGTGGTCAGCTGTTTAAATGCCTGGATGATGCCAGGATGTGGCAGGTGGCAGGATTCAGGAAAGTCTGGCTCACCTTTCCCCGATATTAAGCGTGAAGATACTGAGTCCTTTTCACCTCAACCACGTTAACGAGGCTAACTGATGAAATGATCATCAGATTTTGTAGAAATCCAAGATAACATCATAAGAATAAGAATTGCACAACAGAGCGTCAGTGGTTTTCAATAATATCTTCTAATACTGTGCTTATATCACGAAGTACGATTTTAGTTTTCATATAGTTTTTGTGTGTAAAATCGCTACAGTGGACCATGCTGTCAGGCGCACAGAGCGCACTGGAGACACTGCAGTGGCTGCCACACACACTCTACCTTCTGCCACCTCACCCGGCACATCCTCACCACCTGCACCTATGGACTGTGTACATTAGCAAAGTCTGGAAATAAAGCCAGTGACAGCTCTCGTACAATCATTACATTCCATATCCTCATTATGAGTCCTGATCATAACGCAGGCCAAGTTCACCAGAACAAAACTTCAGTAAATAAATAAATAAATAGTGTTCACTGATCAAACTTCCATTTTCAAATGATATCCCAGGGTGGGGATACCGCTGACTGCTGCGATCATTTTGGGAAGGTGTGAAGCAATCAGACTGATTGCTGTAAACATATAAATACTGCGGCGACACTCATGCGTAATACTACGTGAATGGAAGAATGAGGAGGGAACGAGTCGTAAGAACGCTCATTTCTATGCATCAATATTCATGAGGTCCTTTGCATTGACCATTTATGGTTGAATGTAGGACGACACTGAGAGAGAAGAAGAGTGCGTACAGGTGTGCGCCGCACGATTTTATAGAGCAGAATATTTTCTTGTGTACGTAGATTCCAAGGTTTGTGAGTACGCCATGTTTTAGGGTGGAATCTACGCTGAGTTTTATAAATGAGACCCCTGGACACTACAATACAGTAAAACCTACTGTCACAGCCCTGGCTGTGCCTCCAGTGTTCTGCTATGTGTTTTCTCTGTGTTCCAAGTGCTCCCCTGTCTGTCTGTGTTTCTGTGTTTGTGTGTGTGTGTCTGTGGGCGTGGCCCTCCCTTCCTCGTTCCCCTGGTTCCCTGCTCAGCCCTCCTACACACCTGCATGCAATCGGCCCATCACCCTTCCCAGTCTGCTCACCTGCCTCTCATTCATTCATTAGCCACTCACTATATGCATCAGTCCCCTTCCCTTTGTTCTTTATCGGTTCATCTATGTTGCCATGTGCTGCGTTCGTCCATGTGTTTCCCGCGTTCCCCGTGTCTACCTGGATCCTGCCTGCCTGTTCCTGCAGTAAGCCTTTTAGTTCAATAAATACCTTTTGTTCTGCAACTCTGCCTCCGTGCTGTCCTGCATTTGGGTCCCCCCTGCACCACCGTAACACCTACAGATATAGCCTATATGAAATGCACTCATTTCTCATTACCTTTCTATATACACCACTAGTTTGTGATTACCTAACAAAAAACAACTTTATCAGATCGGATGTTCAACCTGAGCATCAGCCCTAACAACTTCACAGGTAGGGTTGCCACCTTCAGTGTGGAAAAATAAGGGATACCTTGCCAGCAGCCCTGTGCCCGGGGGACACAAATCAAGCTTATTCTTTTTATGCATCAATTCCTCTGCTACTCTCAACATGAATGTAAAGGAAATAAAGAGTTAATCATTTATATTAAGGATTAAAACATCAGGTCAGAGACAGGCTAAATGTTTGGTCTGTCAAAATAAACTATTTGGTATATTTAGAAGAAGCAAGAAGCCACTGATAAACTCAGAAATAGCAAATGACCTGGTAGACCACAGAGACCACCATGGTTTTATAATGCCTCCATAAGAGGAGATAATATGCTGTAAGATAATACTAACCAACTGGACATTGGTGGACATTAATCTGCCAAAGGCTCAGCTACCCCATCCTTCATGAGAGGTTTATGAGTAAATAAATATTCTATAAATTATCAAATAAATCGAATTTTAACCTTCAGTCCAACACCTTTCAGGAGGGATGGGGTAGCCGAGCCTTTGGAAGATAAATTTGTGAGTTATTGATTAAATTTCTCTCTCACACTCAGGCCTGACCCAGCTGTCCTGACCCATCTCGGTTCCACCTTTGTCTTGGGGCCCGACAAGAGATGCCCCCTATGAGCCTTTCTCCTCTCTCGCTCTCTCTCTTTTTCACTCCTTCTCTTTCCCAATTATTATCCTAATTGTTTGTATTATTATTGCCCTTTTTTTCTCTCACTAAATCCTGACACACGTAACACCCATTACACGTACTCGTGTGCACGAATCTAGATGTATCTATTCAGTTTTACTCAAGTGTTTCAAGTGTTTTTGTATTTTCATCCTTTTTGTTGTCTTACACACTGAAAGTGAATGCTTAGACAAAAGCATGAAAACCTTAACTTTTGTAACCATTCCTTCAACAAAGGCACCAAAAGTACAAACACATTTTCGGCTTTGCACTTTGTTTGCAATGCGGCAACACGCTTCCTGCAAAGCACTACACACTGTTTCTTACATTAGATATACAATCATTGGGAAAACACTTCAATTCAAAATGCAAAACATACCTGAAATTGGCAACACACACACACGCACGAAAACACTTAAATTTAAACACTTTAATTATCTTCATCTAGGCTAGCACCACCGCCTTGGACAATGTCCTCTGCACCACGGTCACATGTAAGTAGTTTGAACTGCTTTTTTTTTTTTT
>NTHP01001095.1:7469-47941 GCA_003416845.1 Oplegnathus fasciatus | reverse complement strand
TTCAGGTCTAAGTTTAACTTAGTTTCAGGGGTCTTAGGCAGGCCCTCGCGTCGCTGCCTTAAGGAAGTGTGTCTACCTGGTGTAGAACACAATGGAGCAGAAGAGAGGTGGACAACTGGGCCGCACCTCCAGGGAGAGAGTTCCAGAGGAAGAGGAGAGCAGCAGCGCTGCTCCTCAGTTAGGTTGCATACGAGAGAGGGAGCAGCTGGGCTGCCCTCTCAGCGAAGAGCTGAGTTGCAGAGTCGAGAGCAGAGAGAGAGAGAGAGATGGGAGTTTTGCTTTATATATGACCCGATGAGGTCATGGGTCCTGTGTCAGCTTGACCAATCACTCCTGGAAGCTGGGTCAATGGGTGGGGTTCCTCACATAGGTGTGAAAGACAAAATGGAGGCTCCTGAAAGAGAGCTTGATGGCCCCCTTTGTTCTCACAAGAAGCCATGCGGTCAGTCTCCATTTTGAATAAGGTTTCATTCATGGGCCGATTCCCAACAGTGTTAATGTTCAGTTTTTGTTGAAACCATTTCAGAGGTGTTGAGTCAACTGTATGATCATGTTGGAGGGTGCTGTTGAACTGGATTGCATTAACCTATACCGAGAGCTGTTTTAGTTATTTAGCCTACCATCATTTAAACTGATTTTTTCAGGTGGGCCTTTTTTTGGTGGCTAAAATACGTTTTTACTGCTGGCCCCGTCCACAGCAGCTTAGCTTCCGTGCCGGTACTCCGGCCTAAGTAGTTAACATAAGCTTTTGAATGAGGTGTAGCACACTCTGACTAAAATGTTTTAGCCAAAGGTTCTCAGAGATTATTCCTTACTTCAACTATGTATCTGCAGTTCTTTAAGATTTGTTGAAGATCAGAAGTCCAGGTCTTGGGCCAGAGTTTAAGTCTGGACCTCTTCACCAACACTTTGTTCTCTTCAGGATAAAGTAGCTATTGGAGTCCCAAAAACAGGTTCAAAAATTCATCTGGAGACGATCAGAGTTTGATGCAATAGNTTTACGAAAGGTGGTGCCCCGAGGTTGGGCTTAATGTCAATTAAGCTCAGTTATTTAATATAATTATTAATTATTTTCGATAATTATTAATTATTTCTGATAGCCGTACATATTTTGTACACCTTTAAATCGTTGATCCCCAACAACACCTTCATGAAGGTGGGATTTATTGCTAGGCTGATGGATAACACTGAATTAGTTTTAGCTATGTGTACTTAATAACTGGCAACTGAGTGTGTGGAAACGAATATTTCAAAAAGTACCCAGTCCTGACTGACTTGAATATTGTATTATGTGTTTCTAGAGCTTCAGGACCCAGGCATTGACTGGGATAGTTGTTGTTCTTCTTGGGAATTAAGCCCTCACTACCATCGTAATATCGCTGCTGCATATGCTACATAATGCCATTGTGCGTAATAATTAGCCATGTGCTTTTGTTTGTGTGAGAAACTAACCCTTTCCCTAATCCCCTAAGAAGAACAAGCTATTCACGTTTTCTTCATGGACGCACATGGGTGATTGTTTGGAGCAGCGAGTGGTGTAGTTGCTAAGTTCTTTCTAACTGCAGGGAGAGTGTGTATTTTCAGATAAATGGGCCGTCTGAGCAATGGGAATTTGTTTTCAGCATCACGGCCTGTCGGACAGATGGGCTTTTGGTCCAATGGGACATTTTTTTCGGACTATTGGGGTGTCGGACTAATGGGCCGTCAGAACAACGGGCAGTCTCCAACAATTCTTAAGTCTTGCCTGTTTTGTCAAAGAACATATTCCAACAGCTAATCTTTAAAAACATCTTTACTCCTTGTTTAGATTACAAGAGAGCTATTTGTGTTAAAACTCTGTGGAATCTACCACAATATCCAACTGTTTCACTCATGATTCTTCTAAACTCAATGCAAGTGTTCAGATGCTGTACTGGAAAGGTCACAGTATGAGTGCATGCACGCACAAATGGAATGATCTCCTATTGGGAGGATGGGAATGTGGGATTGCCCAGTCTTCCACTGAAGCACATGCTGGACTGCAAGAGACTCTGACTTTTCACCAGCTGCATTGTTTCCCCATCTGTAATGTGTGAAAATATATATTTCAAATAAAAAGAATTCAAAGCAATTTGAACTTAGAATCTTTAAAAATAATATCTAAGAATGTTTACATGTGCTCTGCACATTAAACCAGGAAAACATTCAAATGATGCTCTATGTATGTAAATACTGTACAGTATAGTACCTGATAGTTCAAGCTCCTGCAAGAAATCTTGCAGGAAGTTTATGATCTTCCTCTCAGTTATCTCCCTAGATGTCCGATTTTCACTGAAATGTGGTTGGCAGTTCATCATCATGAAATCAGCATCTGGCTAAAAAGGAGTGGCTGCAGATTTGGTAAAGTCTTCAAAGTCAAAGCTATAAAGGATATACAGAACAAAGAATACAATACAGAACAGGAGGATTGCAAGAACAGACTAAGTAAAACAGTTAGCCTATAATTAATACTTACTTTGGTGATCTTCCCAGGAACAAACAGGGTGTGCGGCAAGTTTCAAGATTTGCAGCCATCTGTTTCATCAGACCATACAGTTCCATACCCTTTCTTAGTTGCTGCAGCATTGGAATCAGTCTTGTTGTAGAGTGCAAGACATTAGCACTTTCAAGAAAAACACACAAAAATTAAGCACTAGTTTTAAAAGTATAAACGTTTAAATGACAGGTTTTTTTCTTACCGAATGATGCTTTCTTTATTATCAAACTTGATCTGGCTGGTGTATCTACAACTTACAAAGAATGAGGTGTAGCACACTCTGACTAAAATGTTTTTGCCAAAGGTTCTCAGAGATTATTCCTTACTTCGACTACGTATCTGCAGTTCTTTAAGATTTTAAGAAAAAGGAGGGAGAACACACACCTATTCCAGTGAGGTGCTGACTCACTGGCACACATACAAAAAGGGAATGGGAAACCTGCACACTCATAACTCCAGTATGTTTATTTCAATTTATAATTACAGACATTTCAACAAACTGCCACACCGGGCATTATAAGTTTAAATGAAGGCCTTGTGTGCGTCTGTCCTGTCCTCCTTTTATGGTTGTCAAGTTTGCAAACTAACGCTACTGTGGTGGCAGGAGCTACTGACATTACTGTTTTTGAGTTAACGTTAGCAACCTACCAAAATAGAGTGTTAGTTGGCAGTCTAATAATAATAATAATAATAATAATAATAATAATAATAATACAGCACAGTACAGATTGGCGAAGATAGGCGCATGGAATTTCATAAAAGCTAATAAAAAATATCAAACCAAACAAATCATGTGAGTTGACGGAATGAGATGTATGTAAATGTAAAGAATAGCATTCATATTCTTATTGTTGTTGTTAATATGAATGCACAGATACACATGCAGGACTCCACACAGATAATTAACAGAACTCTGCTGCCTCGCTGTGTCTGTGCCAAGTTTAGAGATAAACACTGCACATGATTTCAAATGCAGACTGCGTGACAGTGAATGGATGTAAATATAGAACTGGCTGTGTGTACAGACAATTTTTCTCATCCACAAGCAGTGTCAAACAGCAGGTGATAATGAAGACACATTTGGTTGCAGAGCTCCGCTCCACAGAGATCCCACCCTGTCCAATCAGCTCCATCCAACATCCCGCTGCTAATTAAAATGAAGAGCGTTATTTTGTGTCTCTGTGCAGCTTCTTAGTCATATCGCCTGTTTTTGTATGTTTTGTTATTTATAAATTCCTTGGTTATAATGCTGCAATAGCCTGGCCCACTGTCAGCCAAACATTAAGCTCATTGCTTTCTGTCTATACTGTAGTATATTTCCATGCAGAGAGGCAAGGAGCAGCATAGAAAATGCAGCTAACAGTGAACAGGCAGCTGATGTAGATCTTGCTGGAGACACAGCTAAAAGGTATGAATATAATACTGGCACCGCTGGTCAAACTGTCACAGGGTGTGTGCAAGGGAAGGAAATAAGGGAAAGGACCCAAAGGCAGACAACCAGCTAAACAGGAGCAGTTCAGTGACTTCATGGTAAAGTGATGAGAAGCTTACAGGTAAGAGGAGCAAGTCCAAACAGAAGTAGTTGAGAATCCACAGGTCAACAGGAATAGGGCAGGAAAAAAGGTGCAGGCAGGCATGCAGGGAAGTACAGCTTGGGGTTCAGGTGGCTGGAAAGCAAAGACACGAATCACCATTGATGATCTCAGAGCAGGACAACTCAGGTGGGGGCTCCGGCAGGAGAGGTCAGGTGGAGGAGACAGGGACAGAGGGGCAAACTGAGTAAAATAAAACCAACTGAAGCAGTCATCGTGACACAGGTGAGCTCAGAATGAGAAGGTGTTGAAGTATAATTAATGTGGTACTGCTCCTGCAATGCATGTTTAAAAAGCCATATTTAATTCTTTAAAAGTTTAGTAAATCTTCTGGGTTGGGTTGGTTGGTAGGTCCGGATCCTATTAGTTATGCATATGTATGTAACAGCCATGTAATAAATCCTTCTTGAAGGTTATGACATTCAGTTTTTGTTGAATCTGTTTTGGAGAGGTGTTGATTAAACTGACCATTTTGGAGGCTGCAGTTTGTGTTGCTGTTAATTTTTGTGTACTGGGGTGGTGGCATGAAGGTTGGCAAGACCTGCAGACTTAGCAAACAGGTAAGGATGGCCAGCTATGTGGTTGGGCTGGAACTGGACAGATCAAAGCTATTCTGGTGTAGAAGAAAATGTATTACCTCATAGTTTTATTTTATTTTATTTTGCCTTTTACTGTTGGTCAAGTTCCTGCTTTTCTGTATGACATTTAGCTCTGTAATTTGCATTGATTAACAGACCCCTGTAAGTGAAACATTTTGTTTTGTTGTGAGGAGAGCCCAGGCCAACCCTGTGGGGAGTCACACCTTTCTGGCATGAGTAGTGCTCTTCCTTTCATCCAGTTGTTTGACATAAGACTGTTCATTTCCATTCTCTATATAGAGCACTGTATAAGGCCTCGAGAATCTAATTTGAACCTTCCTGTGAAGTGGAGACTCTCAGATGCCCCCCTGGGCCTGAAATAGCATACACATCCTTAGTGCTGATAGTTTCAATGTCTTTTTCCTTCATCTTCAGAGAATCTGCTTAGCCCAGCCCCACCTTTTGTATTAGCCTGTTGTTTCCTGTGAAAACTGAATATAACCCCGGCCAGAAACTCACTGAGTCAGAGAGAATCTTGCAGCACTGTTGTGAACTTCTGTGTCCACTGTGCAGTGAATAAAACTTATCCGAACCAGCCACAGAATTGGACCTGAAGGACTTTTTCTTCCACACTGGATAACCCCTGTCATAGTTCGTAGACCTTGCCACATCCTCTGAGATTGACCTCCTGGCATTTTAGTTCCACTTTCTTTCCGTAGTCCCTTTTTGCCTCCTTTATTGCTCTTCTTACATTGTAGGCTGCTGCTTTATAATTGCCCATGTTTAGGGCTGCAGTGCTTGTGTTTATGGCATCCCAGATGGTTCTGGTAATCCATGGTTTCTGGTTGTGGAATGATTTAACTGTTGTTCTGGGTACAGTTGCTTCTGTTGTTTTACAAATTAAATCCACCACAGACACAGTGAATCCATTGAAGTCATCAGTGGTGTCCTGGAACGTGCTCCATTTCCTGACTTCACGCATCACTGGGGGCATGCACCGTAGTGTGTGAGCAAGATGGCCATGTGGTTGCTCTTCCCATGTGCGGGTAGAGATTCCACTCTGGATCACTGCTACATGCCATTTAAAAATGGCTACAGAGTGTTTATTCCCCATGTGATGCAGTCAATGGCCCAATTCCAGTCTGATTCCTACACCTCTGCCACTCTGTGAGTGAGTGTAACTATGTGTGGAGTCACACTCACGGCTGTGGAGATTCTCTTCATTAAGGGGGAGGGTATAAATATGCCGGCAAGCTTTGGGATGCCCTCAGAAATAGGAAAGGATATTGTAATTAAATAAATATTTATCTAAAATATCATCTTATACACAGCATTGACTAAGATGTAGGTGTATGGGCAATGACATGGCACACTAATTGCATTCATGGCATAATAAGCTTGTGAAAGGAAAAATTATTAATTGAAGAAAAACCCACTCCCACGCTTCTTTGGCCGCATATCTTTTCTGTTGAACATTTGCCATTCTTAATCTGATTTGGTCCTTGATTTTTTCCAAAATACAATGTAACCTCTAATTCCGTCATGTGTGCATGAAAATAATATATCAAATGTCTGTTTGAGGTAAAGCAACTTATTACTTATCCTTTGGAAATAACCGCACAGAACTCACATTTGTAGGTATGTGACGTTTCCTCCGTCCCGAATGACACTTAATGTGGTGGACCCTCCGTGCAAATGCGCAAACGGAGTGAGAGTGGGTAGGGGAAGCATGTAGGGAGATTGGAATTGGGCCAAAATGTTGACTGAACTCAGGCATAGCTTTCTTGAGGTTAGCCTGATTAAAGTCTCCAGCAACAATGAGCGCAGCTTCAGGATTACTGGTCTGTGAGGAGTTCAAGTCTTTGCAGAGATCCGACAGGGCAGCTTCTGTACTCGCCTGTGGAGGTATATAAACTGCTGTGATAATGGCCGATGTAAATTCTCTTGGTAGATAGTGAGCATTGATTGCATTGTCAGTAGCTCCAGATCAGGTGAGCAGGAACGGGATAGCATTTTAATATTCCCACTGTGACACCAGTCCTTATTCACCATAAAGCACACACCTCCTCCTTCAAGAGTCACTTGGTTGAATGACGCTGTCTGGTATTCCAGGATTTAGCCAGGTTTCGGTGAAACAAAGGACATTACAGTTCCTGATATCCCGTTGGAAACTGAGGTGGGCACGGAGTTCATCCAGTTTATTATCCAGCGCCCGTACACTGGCTAGCAGGATGCTTGGCAGGGAAGTTCTGTGTGGCCTGGACTGCAGCCAGTGTTTAATTCCTCCATGTTTGCCTCGATGTTTCCTCCAATGTTGAGATGGATGCAGGGATGGACTCAGATGGTCTTGCTTCTCTATGTGGTCGGGGCTGTAGCTGGTGTTTGTCTTTTCCACGATGTTTACTCCAATGTTTACATTTGAAAACCTCGACTGGCCAGGTAGTAGAGTCGGCAGGAGAAGAGTTCATAGAGTGACGAGTTGGCCGTTCCCCTATCCTGATGAGTGTCTCGTAGTCATGTTAATCATTTCAATATAATAATTGAATTAAAATAGCACATTAGCATAAATTAGACAGAGAAGTTAACATCTGACATACTAACTTTACTATCTTCCTTCGCTCTATCACTCTCACCCCCCCCCAACAACAGGTTGTTTTCCGAACACTCTTAAAGCAGTGAGAGTAAACCCTCTTTCAAAGACACCCACCCTCAAGCCTTCTGATGTAAAGCATTACAGACCTGTCTCTGTTCTGCCATTTCTTTCCAAAACACTTGAGCATGCCGTCTTCACTCAACTTTCTGATATCTCCACCAGAACAACCTCATCTCAACCAACCTTTACCAGTCTGGATTCAAGGCAGGCCACTCAACAGACACTGCCCTCTTTGCTGTCACAGAGGAACTTCACACTGCAAGAGCAGCCTCCTTGTCTTCTGTTGTCATCCTGCTGGACCTTTCGGCAGCATTTGACACCGTGAACAACCAAATCCTCCTCTCCACCTTCCAGGAACTGGGAGTCTCTGGCTCTGAATTCTCCCTGTTCACATCCTACCTCAAGGACCGCACTTTTAGGGTAATTTGGAGAGAATCTGTGTCTGAACCATGAAGCCTCGCTACTGGGGTCCCTCAGGGCTCTGTTCTGGGTCCCCTACCCTTTTCCCTGTACACCAAGTCACTTGGCTCTGTTACACAATCACACAGCTTTTTCTACCACAGTTTTGCAGATGACGCTCAACTAATTCTGTCTTTTCCCCGGTCTGAAACCTAGGTGGCTGCCCTGCACTGGTTACAGGTGGCTGCTTGAATCCGATTCAAGACACTGCTACTTGCCTTCCGTGCTGTGAATGGCTCAGGCCCATCCTATATCCAGCACATGGTCAAACCTTACACCCCAGCCCGCTCATCAAAATCACGTTTGTTTGCTGTCCGGGTCCCACAATGGTGGAACGAGCTGCCCGTTGACATTAGGACGGCAGAAACCCTACACATTTTGCATCACAGACTGGAAATGTATCTGTTCAGACTGCACCACGGCCCATGAAAATAAAATTTAAAATAAAAGTAAAACAAAAAAAGCCCATCTGTCTCTTATCTCTAAATGACACGATGTAGTTCAGCTTATGGATGAAGTTTATGTACTTGCATGATGTTACGATCAGTGCAAGTGAACCCAAACGCAGACTCAGACATGGGAATTGAGAGTTGAGAATGAAGGTTTATTTCAGGAATGAGAATGGTGGGGGAATGAGAAGTAATGGTGATGGCTTATGGCAGAGAGCTATGGTGGAGGGCTGAGCTGGGGAAGCAGAGCCAGGGAAGCAAGTGAGGCCAGAGGGAGGAGGCTGGGAGTGAGACGAGGGAGGACTGGCAGACTGGCTGACAGGCAGGCAGGCGAACAGACAGATGACCGGTGAAGCGTGATCCTGGAGGCACAAGAAACAAAAGGTAAGTACAAGGTAAGAGCACAACACGAGCATAACTCTGAGCGACTAGCACAGAGCGGCCGAGAGCGAGAGTGTACCACAGAGTGAGGTCTGGCAATGAGTGGATGGCGATCCGGAGTAGATATACCGTTGCGCTGATGAGTTGATGGGAGGCAGGAGTGCAGGCTGAGCAGGTGAGTGGAATGAGCGGTGATTAGAGAGGGCCGAGCCAGGAGGGAAGAGCCACGCCTACCTAGTCCACAAGCACACACTACAACAGACACAGACAGGGGAACACAAGGGAGAGGAAAACACAGGGAAACACTAGGAGCTGACAGTGGTATGGCCGTAGCCGTAACACACCATTCTTTGTTTGTATCCACATGGTTGAATGCACTTATTGTAAGTCGAATTTCCCTTCGGGGATGAATAAAGTAATCTATCTATCTATCTAAATCGCTTTGGATAAAAGCAAAATAAATAAATGTAATGTAATGTAATGAGACAGTACATCACTATTAGTTAAAGTGCAACACTTGTCGTGGATACTGTAAATATATTGTTTTTTCAAGAATATAGTTTCTATTTTTATTTCTATTCTTATTTTCATTTTATTTACTTGCAAGACATGTCCACTGACTGCTGATTCAGAGCTTTGGAGACCCCAGCCCAATTTAGGACATCATTTTCACAATGTGACTGCTGCTATGACCCATGTCTACAAACCAATCAATCAGAATACGATTAATAGACACAGTGCAGATGGATAACGCGAGATGATTTCTCTGCTGTTATATTTTTTGGTATTTACATTGTAGTGCTGCGTTTCACCTCGAACTGATTTTGGCATGGTTCAAATGTGATATTTTAGAGTCTGAAATAGATTGCGACAAAGATCACAAGCAGGAAACAACAAACATGTCTCTAGGTAAGCCGTATACATATTGTTTTACTTTTATGATAAAAACCATTGAAATTTGTAAAATTTAGTGTAACAGTGACACAAATAGAGAAGAGTCAGATAGACATTAGCTACCAGACATCCATCCATCCATTAGCTATATATTGCTGCTGAAATTGGGCAGGGGGTACACCCTGGACAGGTCACCAGCCAATCAAAGGGCTGACACATAATGACAGACAACCATTCACGCTCACATTCACACCTACAGGCAACGCTAATTAACCTGACCTGCACGTCTTTCAACTGTGGTCTCCACGCAGAAAGGCTCCTGCCAGACGGCAGGTTAGAATCCTGAACGTCTTGCTGTGAGGGGATAGTACTAACCACTGCACTACCATGCCGTCGGCTACTCATCATACCAGACTAAATACAACTGTTGCAACAAAACTCCCTACTGTGTATTGAATTGAGCAAGAGTGTGTTATAAGGCTTATGAATTAAACTATTCATTTGTAGGAGGAAATGTCTCCTTATGCTAAGGCAACAACCTGCAACCAAACTATAACTAGTTACGTTTTTAACTGAAAGTAAGAAAGAAATGGAAAAACAGGGAAAGACCACTGAGGAAGCGTCGGTCAGTGACGCCCCAGTCGGCCCATCTCTCCTCTTTCTGTGGGCTGGGGCCGCCAACGCTTTCCTAGGATAACTTCACATTACAGCTCAATGGGGATGTGCTCCAGTGGCCGTGCTATGTATTTACAGTGTCTACATGTGTGAATGGGGAAGTCATGCTGCATACTGATGACACTGCACCAAGCAGGATCCACAAACAACTTTCCAAATGCACAATTCTTCAGTCACTACGGGTTTACGAGTCCAACGCGCATAGGTCCGACACAGGTGTTTTTGCTGTTTCCACACTACTTCCATGTGGACTCAACAGCCAATCACACCATGTGACATCATACAAATTGTTTGAATTTTGTTTATATTATCGTATAATGTTTATGATCATGTTTTTATGATTATGTAATTATGCTTGTATCCAGGGCACCATCGCTAATGAGACCTAGATGTCAGTGGGATTTCCCTGTTTAAATAAAGGTTAAAAAAAATAATGTAAATAAGAGAGACAGGTGCAAAAGAGAGAATTCATCCTACATAACAAATATTGATGCCACACTTTAGATGGTCCATGTAAAGCAGTAACTTCTTGGTGGGGAGTTAGTGTTTTCCCGTGCACTATCAGTGGTCGGGGTTAGGGCTTAGATTAGGTTAGGGTTAGACATGGCTCACATGACTGGTTGAGGTCGGGTTCAGGTTACCATATGGGGAAAAACAAATGGACAGGAAAACAGACTTCATCACAACAGTGCCTGCGGCAATGTCATAGGTTCTCAGTTAGCATATAAACATGTATCTCACATTTAGAGAAAGAAAGATGATTAATAACAATGTCAGCATTTCTTCCATTGTCATCTGTCCCACAACCACTTACTTTACTCTCCTGCCGTACAGCACAGAAACTTTTCACCTTTTTAATGGCGTATAATGATTTATCTAGTAGGAGATGTATCCAATGTACCCACATGATATAATTTGTACCCTATGCAGTCTTATCAGTTTTTCTAGGCAATGATACTCTTAATTGCTGCTGTGTGAGCACTGCCCGAGAAAATATGCCCACTTTTCAAAACTGTGACTATGTTCAAAGCAATGCTGTATAGTGTTTATAGTCCATGCTGCCATGCTGCCCTGGTGTCATACCTGACATACCTCTTTCCACATGAAATTTGCACTTAGTGTAGAATAGATTTTCTCTCACATTTCTCCCAACAGGAAGTGAAAACATTAGACTTTCAGACATCCAGGAATACAGCTCTGTACACCCCTGCACACACGCACTGAATCACATTTAGCATCACAGTAGATAGTAGGCTACATGTGTGTAAACCTCAGTCTCTCCTCTCATCGGATCAAATCTAACCCACAGTAAGTGAAGTTGTGCATTTGAACCTCAGAGCTGTGTTCTCTTTCTCTCTACCGTAGCTGATATATGAGATGGGCTATTAATAACACATTATTGTAGTAAGTCTCCTAAAAGCTTTACATGCTATGGAAGCTAGCCTTTGCACCACTTCCTTTATCACCATCAGCATCACTATCTTCTTTATCGAGTTACTAAATGCTTCACAGGCTAATGACTTGCAGGCAGCCAACAGTGTTACAGAAGTAATGCTGAATCTGAGTGTTCAGTGGATAGACTGATGGATAACATGGATGAACGAATGACCAACACACCGACTGCCATCATTTGGCTTTGCAAAAGCATGTCAGTCATGATATACATAGCAGAATTAAAACCAGAACTTCTGTGTTCTGTTACAGAGGTAAGAAAACCTCATTCAAAACCACACTGACATTTGTAAGAACAGAAATTACTAAGAATCCAGCCAAACAGCATAACCTCTAACCTATCTGTGAATCAAACAATCTGTGAAATCTTCTTGATGGGCAGAGACAAAATTGTACATACATTCATGGTTCCAAGAGGATGAATCTTAATGACTTTGGTGATCCCCTGACCTTTACTCTAGTGCCACCATGAGGTTAAAAATTTGTGGTTTTGAGTTCTTGACAACTATTTCATTGATTGCCTTAAAATTTGCTATAGACATTCATGTACCCCTCAGATTGAATTATAATCACTTTGGCCATCCTTTCACTTTCCACATAGTGGAATCATCACATAAAATTTTCAGTTTGTCCAGTACCTTGGTTTATAATCAAATACCTGAAAAACTAATAGCCTTCTCACCAGCCTCAGCTGTACTTTGAGTTTAGTGCTAATAAGTAAATGTTAGCATGCTAACACACTAAACTAAGATGGTGAACATGGTAAACATTGTACCTGCTAAAAATAGCATGTTAGCATTGTCATTGTGTGTATGTTAGTATTCTGATATTGGCATTTATCTCAAAGCATCGCTGTAGACTCTTAGTCTTGTTTATACAGCAAAGACTACAGCTAACAAGTTATAATGATTATATCATAGATAAGACGGAAACCATCAGGATGACAGCTGGCATCAAGGAGGCAAAGCGTCAGGAGAAACTGGAGAGAGACCTCAACACCAACAACACCAAAGATATGTGGCAGGTGATCCAGAACATCACAGGCTACAAAAGCAGGAGTGCCCCATCTTGTGTGAGGCCACTGTTGCCAGATGAGCTTAACACCTTTTATGCTCGCTTTGATCTCCTCAACAAAGTCAACCGTCTACTCCGCCTCCAGAGGACCGGCCACTGTCAATATCCACAGCGGATGTAAGAAGAACCCTGATGAGAGTGAATATAAGTAAAGCTGCTGGGTCTGATGACATCCCTGGCCGTGTACTAAGAACATGTGCCAACCAGCTAGTTGATGTCATCACTGACATTTTTAACGACTTGGCTACAGCCCTGTGGCACTCACTCCCATTCTGATTAAGTGCTTTGAGAAACTCCAGCACATCTAAAACAACATCCCAGCCAGTCTAGACCCTCACCAGTTTGCATTCAGAGCCAACAGATCCACAGAGGACACCATCTCCACTGACCTCCTCTCAGTGTTCACAGACCATAAAAATAACAACACCTACATCAGAATGTTGTTTGTTGATTTCAGCTCAGCATTCAACACAATCTTCCCCATGAAACTGATTGGCAAACTTTGCACTCTTGGCTCGAGTACCACACTCTGCAACTGGATATTGGACTTCCTCACAAACAGACCCCAGACAGTTCAGATTGGCTCAACATAAAAAAATTTTTTTTTCTTGTGTAGCATAAAGAGACTACAACTTGCATTTCGTTGTGCAACCCTGTGTTGTAGAATGACCAAAAAATGAACCTTGAACCTTGAACACATTTCACTTTTTCAGATAGAACGATGAAAGAAACTATTGACTACATTGAGTTATAGAAGCTAGTGGAACAGCAGCAAGCTCTGAGGTGACGGACTTTGGCTGTCTGTAGTCAGGCTTCTGCACTGTAAGTGCTACTGGTGCACATAACATTCACGAGCAAGGACCACACCATCAACTGAGATGTGAATAAACTGTTTATTAAATATGAAATATAAATGAGTAGTGACTGGCAAATGAGACTGGTGGAGAGGGATGATGGCTGTGGTGTGGGGAAGGCTTCAGGAAGGATCTATCATTGATTCTGTGCTCAGCAGAGCCCCAGGGGACTCATTTTGACATGATAGAGGAGAGAGAGAAAAGGAATTTTTGGATCGGCCTGGATGATTTTTGACGTCAATTTCAGAGGTTGTGGAGGCTTGGTGAAGGGTGAATCTTCTGGAGTCAAGCTGAAGAGATACTCATAGAACTGGGTTGGGGGATACCAGGTCGGCTGGGAGATGGTTGGCAAAAGGAAGTGAGTTAAATTCTTGATACATTTAAGAACTTATTATTGGTGGTAGCTTACGTTTGTTGCAGAAACAATGCTGAGAGCAAATTGGATGTTGGGCCTTTATAGACAAATGACAGGAGGAGGAGTGTTTGAGGTGTGGTCCTGCTCCTGAACTTCAGCTAAAATTATCTCCAATTAGAGGGGATTGCACCTTTGCTGTTAGGGCAACTAAGCTCTGGAATGATCTGCCCGAGGAGTTCAGGCTAATCAAATCACTATTTTTACTTAAACCACTTCTTAAAAGTCATTTTTATTGGTTAGCCTATGAATATATGGGCCCTATTGTAATGGGAAAAGTGCAATGAAAAGTACTAAGAGGTGGTCCTGGGCATACGGACTGTGTGGGTGTCTCCATGCACACCTGCTGTTGTGGTTCATGGTTGTGCAGCAGCACAAAGTGCAAAAGGGTGTGGGGCAATATAGATGGGTGTGGTGATAAATAAATACACACTCAGCCAGTCACATCACTGGTCTTATAGCTCTGAAACAGATGTGCCAATCAAGTATGACAGTAACAACTCAAAAAAGGACAAACACTTCAGGAAATCATATTCTTGTCTGCATGGTGCAGAATGGCGCAATGTGAACACACAGAACCATACATGTTATTTTTTAACAGTTAATTAGTACAGTGACAATAGAAATAAAACAAAGAAAATATTTTAGTCAAGCTGTTGACTAAAGTACTATATGATTGCATCAGTCCAATGCTTTTTCAGTCAATTCTACTCTCTCTCATGTTGTAAATTGTCACAATTGTTATAACCGGCCAGTTTGATGTGTAGAGGTGTGTGTGTTTATTTTGTAGTGGCCTGGTGTCATTTGCATATGATTTAATGAAGGTAAACACAGTGGATGGCTGTGCTTAATGCCACTGCACTTTGGTGCGGCATTTCTCAAATCAGAGGCTGCAGATTTATGTACAAATGTGTCCTACTGCTTTCAATTTAATGAACTGAAGGAGAAGCTTGTCATACAGTATAAAACAGCTACGAGAGGAATCACCCATACTCATTTATAGATCAGTGTAGACATTCCTGCTTTAAAAACATTAAACGTGAATTTTTTAATGCAGATTAAATCGCATCTGCTGGTTGGAGAGTTTTAAATTAAAATAGTTTATTTCTATTTCTTCGTATTTGCTGGAAGTATTTACTTTGCTCTTGTTAATAAAATCACCAAATAGGCAGCAGATTGACGTTGGGCCAGAAACAGACGTGGTTCTGAGATGTCTATTCTTAGCGTTCAGCCCAGCGTCCTAGGACAAAATTTCAACAACTCGCTTAGCAAGTTTGTTTGAATGAACTTCCCACCTGTTTGCACAGGTTCCTCCCACCTGTGCACCTGGGCACCAAAATACCACACACACAGCAAATTTCAAGGTCAGGAAAATACCAAACTTTCGACGCATTGCTTGCGGTCACTGCGCCACCATAAAAATAGGGCCCTATGTCATTTGTCTTATTATATTTTATATGCTGCACATTGTAGATTTTTATCTAATGTCTGTTTCACTGGTTTCAGTCTTGTTGATTTAATATGAAGTTAAAGATGATACGACATTCAGAACCAGTAGATGTCGCACTAGAGCACAGCATCTCAGACCAAAACAAATGGGCACACTTTATTCAAACTCGACAGAAACCAAATAAAACTTACCCAAACCATCTATAAATAGTCATTAAATAAATAGCAATAGTAAATATTCAACTTGAGAGAAAAATTTGCATGTATCGCAGAGTGTTGTGCGGGGAGGACCGGGTGGAGCGGACCAGCGGAGGGGCAGAGCTGCTGCTCGCTGACAGTCAGCTGCTGAGTGCCAGGGAGCTCTGGAGGAGAGAGCTGAGGGCAGAGCAGCAGTTTCTGGAGTAATAAACACCTGGAGTCACACCCGATTCTGCTTTGATCTGGAGCTGCTTATCGGCGGGAGGAGAGCTCAGAGTTGACTTTTTAAACTTTTTATCTTCACTCTTGCTTCTCAATCTGTCTGCAGCAGTGAGCCGCGGAGGTGCCAACCTCCACTGTGGGCTTAGTCTCTCTTCATCCATATTGACGTGAATGTACAGAGAGGGGGAAAAGAGCAGAGGAAATAACAGAAAGAACCGGAGACTCTGGTGAGTGCTGAGTTTAGTCAGAGGCTGAAATGAACACAAACACACAGACGCACACACCCTCACACACAGTCGGTGCCTGTTGTCACTCTAGCTTGCTAGCTATCCTGCTAAGGCTAGCTGCCTAAAACATCAAGTAAAATATGCTTTAGTTAGCTAAAGTGTGATGGTTCAGGTTAAGGTTCAGATTTATTTGTCACATATACAGGGTATAATTATAGGGAAATGTATGTCTGTTGGCTCCTTCAATTATGCAATAAAAATCAGTGTACAGAATAAGAATAAAGAAATGGAAATTAGTAATAAATGATAATATTAACAAAAATAAGTAACTATAATAATACTATACTATAATAAGTAAGTAAAAATAGTCTTTCGCTGGAGTCCTTCGTGGGAGGACAAGTGGAATGACAGTTTAACTTTGTCAGGGCTAAGTATTTTTTCACTTTGTTTTACCTTGTTTCTTTTGTTTCACATGTTTATACTTTCCAGTGCTTTACGCCACTCTTCTCGTAGATACTATAGACCACGCACTCGCTCACGGCATCCCTCTAACCTCTCTAATCTTATCTACCCCACACGCTCCACAGACATCCAACACCACGTCACAGGGGGCCTGTGGAACTGCCAGTCGGGTTCCTGCAAAAGACTGAGTTCCTCTCTGGATACGCCTTTTTGCAATCTCTGGACTTCCTTGCTCTCACTGAGACTTGGATCACACCAGAGAACACTTTCACCCCTCTCCTTTGCCTACTCCTTCACTAACACACCAAGACTTTCTGGCAGAGGGGGTAGTACCGGTTTGTTAATCTCCCCCAAATGGACATTATCTCTCTACCTGCTTCCTCACTTCAAGTTCAAGTTTAGTTTATTTGTCACATATAATCATACTGGGTATAATCATAGTGAAATGTATGTTAGCTTCTTCAATTGTGCAGTAAAAAATAAGTGTAAAATAGAATAAGAATGAAGAATAAAATAAGTGATAGATAATAATGTTACTATACTACTATAGTAAGTAACTTTGAATAATAAGTAATTAAAAATAGTCTTAGGGCAATTCTTAGGCAGTGTCCACATTTAGGATCCTAGTGGGCTGAGGGTAGAAGCTCTTCCTGAGCCTCTCAGTGCTGGCCTGGTGTATCCGGTATCTTCTTCTCGACCGCAGGAGAGAGAAAAGGACGTTATCTGGGTTTTCCTAGCCTTAGTCTTACACCGCCTGGTGTTGATGTCCTTTAGGCAGAGTAGAGCACCACCTAAGATACGTTCAGACGAACAAACCACTCTTTGCAGGGCCTTGCGGTCCCATACCAGGCAGTGGCGTTCCCCATCAGGATGCTCTTGATGGTGCAGGAGTAGAAATTCCTCAGTATCTGAGGGGATATCCAGAATTTCGGCAAGCATCGGAGACAAAACAGTCTCCAGCCTGTTTTGGCTGTTAAAAGTGTGCATGCAAATGAAATGTAGTTTCACGTTTTTGTACTCTCAATAGTTTGTAGCCCCACTAGTCAGGCTAAGTTATAACTTTGTGTAAGACTTACTTGCTCCAACATAATGGCCCCATGAAAATGGTTATTCTCTCAGGCAACTGCCTGATCAAACCAAACAGCCAATCCAAGGTCATGGTCAGTATTCAAAATGACCAATCAAAGTAGGGTAGATATCAGCCACTGTGTTCCATCCCTGCCTCCAAAGTCTCAAAAGTCAACTTGACGAGCAAGTGAGTGTTGAGCAGTTACAAGTGCGTAGAGAGAATTGAGCTTGCACTCATCACAGCCCCATGCTCACAGGACCGCATTTGTGCACGTGGAGCAGAAATGTTCCCTCGTAAGGATGCTTTTCAGCTCACGGATACTGTTCTAGAATAGAATAGAATAGAAACTTTATTGTCACTGCGGGGAAATTTGTCTTGGGCACAGAGCTACAGTCTGTTGCTTCACATAAAAAACATCACAAAAACATAAAAGAGACATTTGACACAGACAACATGACGGCTTAAGAAAGAAACTAAGAATTAAAATACAAAAGTACTAAGTGCTAAAGTGCTTAGCATCAGAGCATTATTAGCATTACATTTAGCATTAGAGTTCAGCAACTTGATGGAGGCTGGAACAAACGATAGCTTCAAGCAGTTTGATTTACATTTCGGCACACTGAGTCTTCGCCCTGATGGCAAAAGTTCAGATTCAGAGGAGAGGGGATGTTCAGAGTCCGCAATGATTTTTGTTTCTTGTTTCATGACTGCTTGCTCGTACAGGCTCTGTATGGGCTAATTCTTTCTTCCCTATTATTTTCATAGCAGTTTTATGCATGCTGGTAAGCCTGCTTTTCAGTTGCAGGTTGCCAAACCATTCTGTTATTCCATATCTAATGATGCTCTCTAGGATTGCCCGGTAGAACATGAGCATGGTCTGAATAAGGTGATATTGAAATGACTAGGAAATCCTGAAAATTCTCCCTCAGTACGTTTAATTTCACAAGAAGCTCTTCTCAGACCAAAAGTACACTTACGTATGTTGACTGGGTGTCTACTTTCAGCCATGCCGGTTGTCACGTGCTCATCCCATCTCAGCTTCACCCACACTTCCTGCCTTTGCCAAGTTTAGTTTCTGGCTTCAGTGACTAACAAAGTGGCAAACAAAACTCCAAACTCCTGGTTTTTAAAACTAAAACTATGGTGTTATCACCAACACTACAGCTATGTTTTTAAACAGTAAAACAGTCATCTATTTTGGAGTTGACAAGCACTGACCAAAAGCAGTTTAAAATATTACAGCATGTCTACACAGGAGAGTTGTTTTTCAGTAATCCATCTCACATGTGTCTGACAGCACAGATAAGCTTCTATTTGTACCAATGCAGCTGCTGCACAGGCTGTAAAGCACATGATTCTGTATTGTATTTATAGACTGGGTAGTTAGAGAGAATAGAGATTTCATTGCAGTGTGTATGCTGCAGTACTGATGATTATATTACAAACTAGTACTGAACCTTGTTTTATTATCTGTTTATTACCTGTTTTATATGGAGATACATGCATATGTATGTAATATTCATATTTTATGATCACATGAAATTGTTGTAGAATTTTTTTTCTGTGGACCCCAGGAAGAGTAGCAGTTGCACTGGCAACATATAAATAAATAAACAATAAACAACCTTATACCATTTTTCGATGGCTGGGGACACCATCGAACCATCATAAAAGTGGGCTACACTTGGCTGTGGGAAAAACAGCCTTAGTTCCTAGTATGGGCCAAGCTCCAAATACCCTAAATCCTACACTTCCCATGATGCAACTCAATAGCGTCTTTCATTAACTGGTAAAAACCCACGTATGTCAAACTCCACAACTCCAGTCTGTAACACAGGCTTTGTATTACAGTGTTTTACAATTGCTTAAGCATGATTTTGAAAACAGGGCTCATTTTGTCAAACACTACGCACAATTCACACAACCACACACACACACACACAAGTAGCAGAACACCTCAGATCTTTTTCAGAATGAAACACTTCATTCGAAACTATACCATAATTTATAAAAATCCAATTTTGTCACCATATGGTACACATATGGTTCATACGATCTGATTCTGTTTGAACCAGTTACACACTGCTGTGCTCTAACACTTTTAACATTTCTACTTTTCTGATGATATAGTGTGGGTTTGATTTTTTCAGAGATATTGTTATTAAGGTACATGAATATATTGACCAAACACGACACACAAGACCAGAGGGGTGTAATACGAAGCGAGATTAATAAATTAGTGAGGTTATGTTGAGCCTAAAGCCAGAGTTTTCAATGTCATAAAGGTGGCTCTCTTTTAACCTGGCTAGATCACCATGGTAACTTATGCTGAACACATAACCTGGTCCAGGGCAGGTCCAAAAGCAACGTGTTGAAACTTTGAATAATTTATTGTACCACAAAGGGGTTACAAACATTGACAAAAACGGTTCCATAATTCCTAATAAACTCAAAAGATATCGAAAAAACAACTAAAAGTTACAGGGAATAGCGATAAAGTGGTCAAAATTGGCATTGAATCACAGCCTCAACCCGTCTGACGCTTGACTGACTCACCTACATCCATGAGTATATGGTAGCCAATAATTGCCACATGGATAATTGCAACCAGACGCAAAACACGGGCAAATTGCACTAAGCTCCAAACTTGATGGGTATGTTTGCGCTGTCGTATCATTAGCGCGATATCTTTTGTGAATCGGACGTTGAGAGGGGGCAGATAGCGGGCACAAACGAGGAGAAATTTGTCGCGCTATCTGTGGCCGCAATCCATTCTTTGTGAATTCACCCCTCAGACTGCAGTTCTAAACCACTACACACAATTCTCTACATTTGGCACAATCTTCTTTCTTGTGTTCACATGGAACACACTGCCATTCAAAATGCTAAACTTAAATTTCCTACTGTCCACTATGACTCCTCACATGGGCAAACACATGTTGCATAATCGTTCAATTAGCAATCAGAGCTTTAGCAATACAGTGAAAGGGCCACAGGTGAGCTCTTCTGTTTTTAAGCAATGGATGCCAGAGAGACGAGTGAGAGTAAGAGGAGGAGGATGGGTAGGAGGAGGAAGAGGAAGAGCAAGGCCAAGGAGAACCATACAGTGATCTCTGATGAGATTCGAGCCACTTTGGTTGACCATGTGGTGACCCTTTCTGCAAGTTATGGAAGATGCAAGTGCAGATACAGCTGTAGAAGCTTTTCAGGGCTGGATTCCCCATGCAAGGTGATACTTTCCCCGATGCTTGGCCGGGGAGAACATTTGCCTGTGATATTGATGGGGTCCTTTGGCCAGACCAAAACAGAAGACAGGATGCAGCCTATGTGTCTCATTACACACAGGAGGCCTACTTTCCAACTTCTATCTGTGGACATGTTGCAACAGTGTTTGTATGCACAAAATACCACGTAATGCGTTGTAATCAATTGGTATTGCTAACAATGGCTAGAGCTAACCCCACTTCCCCCCCAACTCAGGTGTGGTGTCATTCCCAACTCCCAGTTCCTGCATTTTCTTCACTGGGTCACCGGTTTGAGCAAGGTATGGCAAATATACACAATTAATTTTATTGCATGTTTAATTGTGACACTGATCAAGTTATTTCCTGTCCCTTTGTTAACAGGACATTTTGATGGACTTCTACTGGGGGACCGAGGATATGCCTGTGCTCAGTACTTGATGACCCCCTATCCTGACCCGCAGACACCACCACAAAGGTGTTTTAATGTTGGGCTTGGTAAATGCAGGGTCAGGATAGACCCTCATCAAGTCCCACTTCAACTGCCTCCATTGCCTGAGGGTCTTTCCCGAGCTGGCTTGCCAGATAATATCAGCATGTGTGATGCTCCATAATATTGCCACTGAAGGGAAAGAAAGAGCCCCCCATGTGCCATTCGTAGTACCCGACATAGTGGACCCCGTCACCCTCGATCACCCCACCCCACCCCACTGACAGGCCATTACAGAGCAATTTTTTATGTGACAACAACAACAAAAAAAAATGAACCAATCACAGGATATGTTTGACTTATTAATTGCAATGTCTGCCTTTGCTGGGAAAAGAGGAAAAAAGTTATAAGTATAAAATGTGAAATGCTTAACCAAAATATTTTCACCATTTACTGCAATACCTTCTTCTCATACTCTAGTTGCTCTATCTCGAGTTTGAGCTTTTTAATCTCTAACTCTTTTTTTATATTATCCAGCTCCAGGTTTCGCTTGTAGAGGGCCCTCACATTGTCTGCTCCTGTAGAAATAGTGTTAGCTGATAGGACATTGAGGTGTTCATCAAGCAAAAGAAGGACAAAAGACTACTAGAAAATATAAAACCCTTACCATTCACATTGTTTAAGGCCTAGAGGTGGAGGCCACAGGCTGAGGGGACTGTTGAACATTTGCTTCTCCCTGTGAAAGAAATCAGCAAGCAAAGCTTCTTAATTACTTTAAATGTTGGAGGTCACCTGAAGCAGTTAAGCCTATGTGCAGACTACCACAAGCCTTTTATTTATACATTAGGAATACTTAGGTTCACAACTTCACTGTATGATGATAAATTTATCCCCAAAGCCATCCCTGAGTACACCGACAGAGTCTCCTCATTGATTGCCACCTGAGGAATGATTTAAGAGAACTGCATTGAGTGGATTCAACACATCAGCAAAAATTGATACAAGTACATGACAACTTGCTTGGACAGTTACCTCTGTGTGGGAATCAATAAGGGAGTATCTCCTTCAACTGTAAATTAGATAAAGACTTTTCACTCCTGATGGCAACTCCAAATATGCATTTAGTACTTTACTGTAAAACCACTTATACAAACCCTGGACAAACAATTGTTGCTGGGAGCTGCCAGCACCAGCATCAGACTGGACACCCCCCTGGATCTCCTCCATTACTGGCCGACCTTGATTGTTAGGGAGGGCCAGCTCCTCTGACACTGTGTAGTCTGGTGTAGCCTTCTTCCTCTCCCCCTCCTCTTTCCTGTTTGCTTCAGGTAATATTAACACTTTTAAACTGTACACGGCATATCATCCATACACTAAAAGAATGATGAAGGCACAGCAACTACGTACCACTTTGGATTATGTTTTTGTTCTTGGTCCTGATTTGCTGCCAAGTCCATTTAACAGTGCTGGTACAGCAACTAATAGAACACTGATTAGAAAATTGATTAGTGTATTAGTATTCATCACAGATAATATGAGCGAATAAAATTAATTTAACTTTGATTTGGCCAAAAACGAAAGTGACTTACACGTATCCTTCTGACAGTGTCAGACCTAAAAGCAATTCTTGAGTATAATGTTTTAATCTGCTGCATCAAGTTTAAAGTTTAAGAGCTCTACAATGTGCAGTTGTCACATTAGAAATAAATGGGAGGCACTGAGAGTGCATTAAGTGGTAAAATAAATATATTAACTTATACATGATCAGCAAGTTTCTGCCAGCATTCCTCTCTTGTCTTATTTGCAGCAATAGTGTTGCTTTTAGTCATAATATTTTTTTTGTACTGTCCATTATGGCAGACAGTTGTTGAGTTGTTGTGAGGCCGGTTGGATGTACTGCCAAATTATGAGGAAACGACATTGGAGACAGCTTATGGTAGTGAAGTGAACATTCAATTCATGGCCAACAGCTCTGGTGGACATTCCTGCAGTCAGTATGCCAATTGCACGCTCCGTCAAAACTTGCAACATCTGTGACATTGTGTTGTGTAATAAAACTGCACATTTAGAGTGGCCTTTTATAGTGACTATCCCAAGGCACACCTGTGTACTAATCATACTAATCAGCATCCTGATAAGCCACACCTGTCAGGTGGATGGATTATCTTGGCAATGGAGAAGTGCTCACTAACACAGATTTTAACAAATTTGTGAATAAAATTTGAGAGAAATATATCTATTGTGTATGTAGAAAAAGTCTTAGATTTTTTATTTAAATGCATAAAAAATGGGAGTGAAAACAAAAGTATTACGTTTATATTTTTGTTCAGTGTAGCTCTTTGGCCAATGATGTTTCTCCCTCTTTTTCTTCCTTTTGTGAGGCTAAACCCAGCCTCATCTATGAAGATAAATTCATGCAGGATTACATCAGCAACCATTTGCAAAACTCATTGTGTAGTTTAGTATAGGCTGACTATAAATTTACATGTAAAAAGGTTCTGTGTGCAATGCACAGTACTCCACTCCACATTCACTTCACATTCAGTCACATTCATGCCACAGGTATTTTACTCTCCCAGAATTTCTTTCAAATGGCACTTGGTCGAGTTGTTTCATCTGTATGTGATGTTTTCGCCCCAGTGTTGATAGATCTGATGGACATTACTGAAAACTGTGTGGTCACTGAGGATGTTTGTTTGAATTCCTCTGAGGCATATTGCATTATTGGCTAAAACCATGTTTGCGATAGCTCTCTCTTGTTCCTCTGAGAATATGGGGTCCCTTCCTCCTTGATGTTCTCGAGCCTCAATCCTCTGTAGATCAATCAAAATACAAGTAAAATGTCACAGGACAGCATACAGGGCATTGTTTCATTATCTGAATTACTGTTGCAACAGCATATCTGCTGAGGTTGGGCTGAACTCTCTGTCCTGCCTCTCTCAGTGTCAGCCCATGGTTTACAACATGGTCAACCAATGTTGCTATAATCTCATCTGATAAATTTGGTCCTTGTCTTCTTTGTCCACGTCCTCCTCCAGGTGTACCTCTTCCTCTTCCTCTCCCTACCCCTCTTCCTCCGCAGACTCCACCTCTCATCCTCACTCTCCCTTCCCTCCCTTTTCTTCCTCTCTTACTGCAACGTTGCCTTCCATTTTTGTTGAGGACAGGTACACTCACCTGTTGCCTTTTTATAGTGCTTACACCTGATTGGTGAGTTTACAATTAAGGCCAACACCCACTGAGAATGTGTTTGACTTTGTGCGAGAATACGGACACAGCTCTCACTTTGGTTATATAAGGACCAGATGGCTCGTAGCAACGGCCCCGGTACCCCATACTCCCGCAGTAACCCCCACAAGACCCCCGGCTAGGCCTTCTCCAAGTCCACAAAACATATGTAGACTGGATGTGCAAACTCCCATGCTCCTCCCAGCCAGGATAAAGAGCTGGTCCACTGGTCCACTGTTCCACGGCCAGGACACAATCCGCATTGTTCCTCCTGTATCCGAGGTTCGACAATCGGATGGAGCCTCCTTTCCAGCACCCTGGAGTTAACTTTTACGGGGAAGCTGAGCTGTGTGATACCCCGATAATTGGAGCACACCCTCCGGTCCCCCTTTTTAAAATGGGAACCACCACACCGGTCTGCCACTCCACAGGCACAGTCCAGGACCTCCACGCAACACTGAAGAGGCGTGTCAACAAAGACAGCCCAACAATGTCCAGAGCCTTCAGCATCTCAGGGCGAATCTCATCCACACCTGGTTCCTTGCCACTGAAAAGCTTCTTGACTACCTCAGCGACCTCTGCCAAGGATATAGGTGAGGCTTTCCCTGGGTCTTCCAACTCTGCCTCCTCCACAGAGGACGTGTTGGTCGGGTTCAGGAGTTCCTCAAAGTGCTCTTTCCACTGCTCAACAATATCCCCAGTCACGGTCAGCAGTTCTCCTCCCCTGCTGAACACAGCCTGTGATAAGCCCTGCTTTCCCCTCCTGAGCCGTCTAATGGTTTGCCAGAACTTCCTTGAGGCCAACTGAAAGTCCTTCTCCATAGCCTTCCCAAACTCCTCCCACACCCGGGTTTTGCTTCCACGACCACTGAAGCTGCAGCCCTCCAACCAAGCCTGAAAGGCCTCCTTCTTCAGCCTGACGGCTTCCTTCACCGCTGGTGTCTACGAGCGGGTCCTTAGGTTGCCACCGCGACAGGCACAGACGACCTTCCAGCCACAACTCCTAGCAGCCGCCTCCACAATGGAGGCTTTGAACATGGCCCACTTGGATTCCACGTCCCCAACCTCCCCAGGGATGCACGAGAAGTTCTTCTGGAGATGGGAGTTGAAGACCTCATGGACAGGGGCCTCAGCCAGACGTTCCCAGTTCACCCTCACTGCACGTTCGGTTTACCAGGTCTGTCCAGCAGCCTCCCCCAGCATCTGATCCAACTCACCATCAGGTGGTGATCAGTTGACAGCTCTGCTCCTCTCTTCACCCGAGTGTCATAGACATACAGCCGCAGATCTGATGACACAACCACAAAGTTGAACATCGACCTTTGGCCTAGGGTGCTCTGGTACCAGGTACACTTATGAACCCACCTATGCTCGAACACAGTGTTCGTTATGGCCAATCCATGGCTAGCACAGAAGTCCAATCGCAAAGCACCACTCAGGTTCAGATCAGGCAGGCCATTCCTCACCCCCCTCCAGGTCCCAAGTTTCCCAGCAGAACTATAGAGTCCCTAGGTGGCGCCTTTTCCAGGACGCCACCCAGAGACTCCAAGAAGACCGGGTACTCTGAGCTGCACAAACAATAGTCAGAGACTTCCTCCCCGCGACTTGCAGTCGCATAGAGGCAACCCTCTCATTCACTGGGGAGAACTACAACACAGCGGCACTCAGCTGGGGGCTGGTGACTATCCCCACACCCACCCAGCGCCTCTCACCCTGGGCAACTCCAGAAAAGGAGAGTCCAGCCCTCTCAAGGAGTTTGGCTCCAGAGCCGGCACTGTGTGTAGAGGTGAGCCCAACTATATCTAGTCTGTACTATTCCACCTCCCGCACCAGCTCCAGCTCCTTCCCCGCCAGCGAGGGGACGTTCCACATCCCTAGAACCAGTCTACAATGCCGGGGGTCAGCAAGCCTAGGTCCCCGCCTTTGCCTGCCACCCGGCTCACAATGCACCCGACCCCAATGCCTATCCCTGTGGGCCCACAGGGCGGCGCCTCCATGTTATTCTTTTGGGCTGTGCCCGGCCGAGCCCCATGGGTCATGGCCTGGTCACCAGATGCTCGCCGGTGAGCTTCCCTCCCAGGTCTGGCTCCAGGGGGTTCCCCTGGTTTCCCTATTCCGGGCGAGGTGCTGTAGCTCCTACTTGGCCGATTCATACAGGGTCTATGAATCGCTCTTAGTGTGAACCCTCCCCTGGGACCAATTTGCCTTGGGAGACCCTACCAGGGTCTACCCCAACCTCCACACCCTTATTTTCTGCTTTGCTACATATTGGACACACTACTTCTAAAATTGGCATTGAATATTGGCATTGGATGTGAATTGTGAGGTGCAAAATCCATCCAATATGAACGTAATCCTAGACATTATACAGCTCACAATTCTCCATTAAGTTATTGATGTGCAATGGATTTTTGGGATACTTGGGGCTGCAAAGGATACGCTTGTGTCCTCAAATTTGATCAAAAGAAGGTGCACTTGTTTGCTGCAGTCTTTGGGCCAGGGCAATTGTTCAAACATCTTTTGGTAATTTGGTAATGAAACTGCTTACTCACCTTTGTAGTCAGTCTAGTAGTGTAACAGTCTTTTAATCTTAATGTGCAGACAGAGAAATACCAACTGTGCACACTCACTCTCTGAGTGAGACCATTGTCTTGTATCTCTGTACTCCATTTGATATATTTTTTGACACTTGAGTGGCATTAATTTCAATAATAGATGTATGTGCTGTTCTCTTAGACATTCGGCACACTCCAGGGAAAACTTCTGACTGCTTGGACAGATGGCACATAACAAAATCAATTGCTCAGACTCTCTGTCAACAATATTTTAGAGCTGGAGTGAGAAGAGGAAGAAGGAGAATGGGGGTCACAAGACAAACAAATGACAGACAAAGAGAAGGAGGAGGAAGAGTGGCTGAATAGAGAACATAAAAGCAGAGCAACATAGAAATATTAAAAAGAGTTGGACTGAGGGAAGGAGGAGAAATTAATCTGTGAGAAGAGCCCTGAAACATGGTTTTCTCAGTACTTAATCAGTCAATCAGCAATGAAGCCAAACTGGGCTCATGAATAAATCACTTGATGCTGATAATGTGTCAATTTGCCTTCAGACGCTCCCATCCTGTGGCTGTGTTTTCACTTGCGTGGGAGAATTGACAGCTCTGTATGTCGTGCTTTTCAACCAGGAGGGGTTCTTAGCTGCACAAAATTATATAAGATAAAGCCATTTCACAGTCATGCTTGAATGATATTTCATGCTTCAAAATGGTGAAGAGATGGCAAAGGAGTGAGGGAGGGTGAGATGAAACCCTCTTGGTTTTTCATCTGAGTTTTTTTTGTCTGAAGTTTGAGGCGATTTCTGCCTGGGGAAATGTTAAGCTGTGGACCTCGTCAGCTCCAGTTACACTGAGGCCTTCAAAGAAAGAGGAGGGAAGATGAAGGCAAAAAGACAGAGAGAGGAAGGGAGGGAGGAGTAGCACAACACAGGAAACAAAAAGACCAAGTAAATAGCTCAGAAGAAAATAAGAGAAAACTGTGGAGGGAGCTGTGAGGGAAATGTGTTTATTTTGGTTCAGTCATCTAATTACAGCCATTACCCCCATCTAATTAGATGGATGTTGGATTAGTGTGGCATTGGACATGTATAGTGTAGAGCAGGGAGTCCAGGAACTGGGCTGACTCTTATGTAGTCCTTGTTTTTCTATTTGAGACTTTTGGATTGAAGATTACATTAAAGAAAGCTGTTGTTTTTTTTCACAAAAAATCAATAGATGTAAAACCTGACAGATCAAACCGTACTATGTTTTTGATGAAATGTTAATAATCCTCAAAGACTCCTGAAAAAGATATCCTCTCTGTTGTAAAATGAAAGAGAGTTTTTATTCGTTTCACAGGATCTTTCCTCCAGCAAGTTCTCCAAACAAAACGGAAAAACACATTGTTTTTGATTGCCTTCAAAATGTATTAGCATTTATGACTCCTGTATGGGCAGGACAACATAATTTCTCAATACTTGCCAAAACTGTTACAAAACTGATTTACAAGACTGTTTTTCTGATCTGCTACCACTGCGGATAAGGTGTGGTTAAGTTTCATTGAAAAATTTACTTGGGTAGGATTAGAAAACATCATGGTCATGGTTAAAAGACACCAACACAGACTGTTGGTAGGAAACAGGAAATGAACTTCAGTCTCCCATGTCAAGGTAACACTACTTCATCCTTTGCTACTGACTGTGTGAGTTTCTTGAGAGAAAGGCTTGTTTCCCCAGTCCTCCACTCAAACAAAATGGCAACCTATTACTGTTCTGGGGTTCCAGGTCAGAAAGTCCTGACCCTGGGTCAAGCTTTATTTCACTTTCTGACAATCTGTGATAAAACCTGTGTAGAGTTTTGCACAGGGATTGGTTTGTCCATTTCAATTATCTTCAGATTTAAAATGATATGAAAATTGATGGCTTGCTCTTCTCAGCGAGTAGTTCAACGGAATGGTAACAAAGCAAGTCAGGGAGCTTCCTGGAGTGTGCTTTTTAGAAATCTAAACACAGGAATAAAAATTATATACAATTCAGTCTACATAGACCAAATCAACCTCCACCTTATTCTAGTTGTAGGGATAGCAATATTGGTTGGTAAGTCCACCACTTTGGTCCAGACTGAAATATCTCAACAACTATCAGAAGGCTTGCCATTACATTTTGTACAGACATTTATGATCCCCAGAGGATGGATCCTATGTTGAACCTTGACTTTCCCTATAGTGCCACCAGTAAGTTAAAATATTTTTGAAACTTGGTGTGTATGTTCAGGACACAGTGCAGGATGTATCCGCTGAGTTTAATCAGGAATGTACAAAGACAACCTGAGTTATGAGCTAATATGTGATTGACCATGCCCACATGCACTTATCAATATGAAACCTCAGATTTTGATTAATACATGGCCCCAGAGCATGTGCACCAAAATTGGTAAAATTTTGTCCACCAAGTTTAGCGATTCTCGTTTTAGACAATTGTGGCATCCCCTATGGGTTGGCCTCAAAATACTTTGGCACACCTCAAAAATTTCACTTTTTGGCTGTTAATTATAGCGCCACCATCAAGCCGATTATGATTGTATTTCTTGTGAAGCATTTGCACATCATTTCCAGTTATGGTGCCAGGTTTCACATCTTTAGCTCATTCCAGCTCACAGCAAATTGAGCGACGGAATAAGAAGACAACCCCGGCCCATTTATAGTACGTTGGTGTACCTCAGTCCCACAAGGCTGGATACCAAATTTGGTGTTGATAGAGTCAAAATAGTAGATGTCATATCACTGTTTTTCACATTATGCAAATTAGCAAAAAATGCATCAGAAGCAAATGCAGACTTTTATGGTCCCAAAAAATTGCCAACAATAGTTTCATGTCTCTAGCTTGTTCCAGCTCATGGCAACAAATAATAATAATAATAATAAACCAGCACAAAATTAGTAGGGTTCCACCTCTTCGGGGTTTGAAATATGAAGTGTGAATATGAATATGCTACCTAGGCTTCACTTCCTGTTGCCAGTATGTGGCGTTATGACTATAACTCAATATTGGTATGTAGGTGTCCTCAGGTCTGGACTCTTATTAAGCATGTGAAATTTGGGCTGGACTGGACAATGTAAAGTCGAGTTACAACAGCTTCCTGTTTCATGGTTTTATGCAAATTGTCGGTCTCGCCATTATATGAAATCTGAAAAGCTTTGCCATTTAGCTTTCTGAGCTTCTTAAGAGTTCTCTGGCTAAATTTGAGGTGGACCCTGTTATTTTTCTAGGAGGAATTTGTAAAAGTATAGGGCCTATAAATAGCAAAAAAATGCACTTCAAATGAATACTAAATTGAAAATGGCCGATTTCCTGTTGGGGGTAGGGTTTGGCATCAAGAGGCTTTTTTAAATGTCTGGAGGTGTTAAATGTACCTACCAAATTTTGTAGGTCTAGGTGAAACATAGAGGTGGTGATTTCTTGTTTGAAATCTTGTAGGGGGCGCTATCGGCCCCCTTGCCACACGCAAGCTCAAATCCACATCAGATATAAATCTTGGCAACTTATGATGCATGTGCCAAGTTCAGTGAGTATTTAGTTTATGAAATTAAAAAGCCCGTAAAAGGCAAAAAATACACTTCAAATTATCACTAGATTACGTAACAGCACATGCACAGCACCAAAACTGGTGAAATTCTGTCCACCAGGTTTAGAGATACACGTTTTTGGCATTTCTGATGCCCCCTACAGGTTGGGTTCAAAATGTTGTGACACGCCTATTTCCAAACAAGAAATAAAGTACCAATATTTTTGATAATTGGACAAATAGTCAATGACTTATTACCAATATCCAGCCAAGCTCTGCCCTTGGTGAAGTTTTTTGATTTATGGTGGCCATGTTTTTGGGCCAGTCTTGCCCAATTATAATTTTGTGTTTGTGTAATTCAGTCCCACAAGGCTGTATACTAAATTTGGTGTTGATACAGTCCGAATCCTAAAAGTAGATGTCATATTACTGTTTATGCAAATTTAAAAAAAATCCATCACGGTGGCCTTTACCCTTCAGGGTTTGCACCCTAATAAACCGGCAGAAACTGAATAGGGTTCTTGAAACAGCCAAGCTGTTTTTAGAAAGTAGTCAAGAGTACTTTTTTACAGTACTTATGAGGGAGTGCACATGCGCATCTTTAAGAGCTTCTTAATGTTGGTTGTCTGTGGTGCTGAAGATGATGCTGAATACACTTTAGTTACACTTGCATAATTAATTGTTTGCAAACTGTGCTATATATTAAAAATACATTCATAAAAAATTATTAGTTAAATTACTACACGAAACTACATATTTGTGAGCGGTTCTCAAAGACTCCTCACCAGTGAGCATGGGGCTGAGAGACACAGACAGGCCTGAAAATATTCAGAGATGGACTAACACATTGTTGTCAGAGATGCTAGTGTGGCTGTAGAGTCTGGTCAGTTGATCAAATGTATCAATCAAATGTATTCTTCATGTGCTTTGAGGCTGCTGTTCAAATTCTTCTCTCTCCACCAATGACACAGAAATAATTTTCTGTCTTTGCTCTTGATCTTCTCTCCTTGAGACACAGCTCAGGTCATGTCTCAGTGGGACATTTCTCATTCTTATTCAATCAGTCTTCCTGCATTATCATTTTCTATATTTTGAGCATTAGCTTCCTGACCACAGGGGAGCAGGAAATCCCCCTCTCTGGCTGGCCAGAGTCATACAGGAATAATAATCAATCACTGTGCACCGCCACAATTACCACTGGTCCTGAATCCAGATAAGACAGACTCACATTCCAGACTTGTACAAGCTATACGTACATTGCAGTCTTGTGGCTTTTCCGAGGAGACTGGCAGTAAACCTTTGCAGCTGTTCCTCGCTGGTGCTTTGCCGGCTGCTTAATTTTTGAGGGATAATGAAGTTCCAGATTTCTAGATATATTTATGGAGTTGTTCAGACTTCAGTTTGAACAGCAGCACACTGTTTCCCCCCCTGGTGCAGCTGTGTATATTGGTATTCATTATCCACTGCAGTACACTGCAGTCCAGACTGTCATGATCCTTGCAACAGAGTTTGCTGTTTCTTTAATTTTGGGGCTCATGTGAAGATAAGATAGAACTTTATTTATCCCAAGAGAAATTGTTGTGCTACAGTTGCAAAACAAAGTAGGAAGAGTGAATATATATATAGTGCAAATAAAATAAAATAAAAATAAGAATAAAATATTATCGATAAGGTGCAAATCTAAAGTATACACAATGCCAAAAATGTAAACAGGTTATAGATGTAACCTTGGTTACCTCCCACCACCCAACCACCTGCCCCCTTCACCATATACCTTCTGCACAACATCAGGACGTCCGTTCCTCACTCAAGAGGTGGTGTAGGTTCTGGTCCAGGCTCTTGTCATCTCCCGCCTAGACTACTGCAACTCGCTCCTGGCTGGTATGCTTGCATGTGCCATCCAACCTCTGCACGTCATCCAAAATGCAGCAGCCTGATGGTCTTCAACCTACCCAAGTTCTCCCACGTAACACCACTCCTCCGCACCCTGCACTGGCTACTCGTGGCTGCTCAAATCCGATTCAAGACACTGGTGCTTGCCCACCGTGTTGTGAATGGCTCAGGTCCATCCTACATCCAGGACATGGTCAAACCTTACACTCCATCCCGTGCACTACGCTCTGCTACCGCCAGACAGTTTGCTACTCCCTCACTACAAAGGGGGCTCAGCTGCCGCTTATGGAGCTGATTTCCTGCCAGAACTTAACAAACAAACAAAACGTGTTTAACAAATGCCCTACGATTCTTTAACAAACAGTGTGGTTTGCAAATACAAAACACCATTCACAAACTAATGCATTTTGTTTAGCAAATACAAAACGTACCTATCAAACAAATACACAACATATTTCTAATGCATCATGCTTCAGAAACAAATACAGCAAGATTTACAAGTATAAAAAAAATATGCTACAAAGACAAAAAAATATCACGTGACTTGTGGCACAAACTTTCCGCCGTGATTGTGCTGAAGATTTTCTCACAAATGTCCTGAGAAATTCGCCCTCCACAACAACAGGCGGTGCTATTGAGTCAATTTAAATGCGCCAGGAGGTAGAGCACAGCAAAGAAGAGCAGGGCAGATTCAACAGCCGCTGTGGACAAGAGGATAATGGCATTCTGACGAGCTACCCGAGACTAAGATAGCCGATATTAAGGCGATTTCACTAACTCACTATCAGAACCAAGATGTTATAAAATAATCTGTAGAACCTGCGCCCTGCTGTGCATTTAGAGATGTTTCTGGCGGAGTGACATGTCTGCCTGCTGACGAATCAGCACGAGTGACAAGTGAATTTTAAATCCTTTATTATGAACCATTTTTCCGTCTCTTTTCCATGGATCTGACACCCCACGTCTCTGTTCTCCATATACCTGCTCACCAAAACTTTGCTCTGTGCTCCATCAGAGTAGTTAGCGTTCCGGATCTGATTTGGATTGTGATATTAAAGATAAGATAATAATGTTAAACAGAACATGATGCTGTGATATTGTCGCACCAAGCACAGACACACAGACTTTTAAAATGGAGCCGTTGTTTGAATAGAGGAGACATTGCTATTAAATAGATTTTTTTAATGTTTAAATATTTTAAATAAAATGTCCAGACTCTTATAAATCCCCTCATAACCTGGCCTATCAGTATAGTATGGCTCAACCTTCCGGCGCATTTAAATTGACTCAATAGCGCCACCTGTTGTTGTGGAGGGCAAATTTCTCAGGACATTTGTGAGAAAATCTTCAGCACAATCACAGTGGTAAGTTTGTGCCAAAAGTCACGTGATATTTTTTTGTCTTTGTAGGATCTATTTTTTTGTACTTGTAAAACTTGCTGTATTTGTTTCTGAAGCATGATGTATTAGAAATATGTTGTGTATTTGTTTGATAGGTACATTTTGTATTTGCAAAACAAAATGCATCAGTTTGTTAATGGTGTTTTGTATTTGCAAACCACACTGTGCTTGTTAGTGAATCGTAGGGCATTTGTAAAACACGTTTTGTTTTGGCAGGAAATTAGCTCCATAGCCGCTCATCAAAATTACGTCTGTTTACTGTCCATTGACATCAGGACAGTAGAAACTCCACACATCTTCCGTCACAGACTGAAAACTCATCTGTTCAGACTGCACCTTGGCAGCATCATGAAACAGTTCAGCTTATTTGATGAAGTTGATGCACTTGCATGATTCTTGCAATCTTTGGTTTGTATCCACATGGTTGAATGCTCTTAGTCGCTTTGGATAAAAGCATCAGCTAAATAAATGTAATGTAATATAATGTATATAGAAGTGGCATATAGCTATGTATGTACAATATTAAATCTGAAGTACAGACAAGTGCATATGTTCACTAATTAATGTCCTGTCCCATTATCACACATTATGTCCTATAGTGTCCCGTAGGTCAGAGTTGTAATGATTGTAATCAATGGAGAGACAGTAATCCAGAGAGAACAAACAGAGCAGAACAGAGCTGAAATGGAGACTGGAGCCACCTCAGCACCCCGTGCCTCTCATAGAGAAAAAAACTTGCTTTCTTAACAATTAATTAACAAACCATAACATTAAACAAAAACATTTGCCTTAGACATTTCAACATGTGTTTAAGGCAAAAGATACAGCAGCTACACCAGGCTGAATCAATGACCATATATATCCAAGTATCTGCATCCAAATCAAAACAAGGCTGCATAAAATCCTAGTGGCACATTTAAACTTTTAGACACTGCATTAACATTAGCCTGGACCAGTGATTCTCAACCTTTTATTAACACTGGACCTCCTGTAATTAGCTGACATGACTCAAGGACCTGTGCAAAACCACACTGATTTATATTCCAGAATTCATCTGGAATATAAACTAAGCAGTCAGCCAATTGTGGTCCTTCACCTTTTCTGTAAGAGAATGGAGGAGCTCAAAGAGGAAAGTGCAAACCACTAGCACAATACCTCTAGAGGTCAGTCCCAGGATCAGTCCAGGAGAAGTCTGGGATTCATTGAGAGGCACAGCCCACATTTGCATTGTGCCATTTTCTTATTAAATCTAGCCCTAAGTGTTCACAGCAGATTGTCCAACTATGGGCAATGTAATTTAAGTGAGCAATTTGAATTTAATGTAGCTTTGTTTAGATTTTTATAAAGATATGTGGATTTACTTTGGATTTTGCCAGTTAAACAATATTGTGTTATCATTGACTTTCTTTCTTTCTTTAAACTCAAAATGTCAACCATGTTTAGCCTTTGTGTTTTGTTGACATTGGCTTTACTTCCTCATTGTTTGGTGTTACACAGACATCACTGCTGTATGTGTAAAGATATAAACAGTAATTGCAAAATGTTTCAAATTTTTCCCATCAAATATATTTTTTCTTTTCTTCTGACCTTATTAAAACCCAATATGTAGAGAAGTACTGAGGTGGTAACCTTTCACTTTACCACAACTGCACTGAACATTTGATGAAGGCGACAAAAAAACAAATGAGGAAATAGTTCATGTTTTGTATGTTATATGGGTTGTGCATGAACAACCATATAATAATTTTGTTTGTCTAAAAGTCAATCATCGACAAAGAAATGTACAGTATGTTATCCTGTAGAGTGATGTTACTTATGTCAATTAGACCCCAGAGAGGTCTAACTGCCTGTCAGACCCCTAAATCCCAATAAAATAAATCCTGGTAGACTTATTTGGGGTTTGGAAGCAGTAGTGCTGCATAAAAAGTCCTGTCAACAAAAATAATCAGAGCTAGAGAAAATGAAAACTCATTGTATTTAACGAGGTTTTTGAGACACCAAACAAACCTAATAAGTCAACGTGACTAGCGGACAATCTGACAACCACTTGAAATTTCAACAGATCACTGAGAGTTGTCTATATATTTGTATTGTTTGATTTCCCTGTCTTATTTAACCCAGCAGAGGACAGATCAGCCCTTTTCTGTTTGGTGAGATGATTCAGAGCCACGAGTCAGAACCAGGACCATGGAGGGAATCAATCAATTTGATGAGGGAGCTAGCTTGCATGGCAGCTATAGGGGCCAGACGGCGCTTGCTACAGCATTACGCCAAATGTACAGCGTGATTGGCAAACAGAGACAGAAAAAGAGAGAGACTTCTGAACGGCACATGATGGATGCCCCTCTGTGGTGTCCTTGGAAAGGGTAGTCACCCTGAGCCAAAAGCTGGCCTCTCCATCACTGCTTCGACGGAGGGCCTGGGAGGCTGAAGAGACACTCACTTCAGAGCAATAAAAGTAAACCGGTGTTGACATGGAACAAAAGGCCCTGACACACAGGCACAAACATACTGCACAGGTTATTAAGTCAAACTCCTCCTGATGGATGACTACTGTTTCATTGTGATCTGTCTATAAGTCTATGCTGGAAACTTTTGGAGGAGAAAGTGTAGAGGCTGTGTTTGTGTGTGTGTTGTGACTGAAAATGTGTGCTTGTTGCCTTAAAATAAGTAACCAATAATCTGACAACAGCTAAGAGGAATGGCATTGTCCTTGGTCATTTAATCAGGCCATATCTTATCAGGTAATATCGTATGGTAGCTACTATAGCTGTTACATGACTAACATATTACTTTCAAATGGCTCCAAATTTCCATAATGGCCTCTCATTTATCATTGATGAAGGTGACTGTAAAGTCTGCACACACACAGCTAGCATTAAACGAGCTTCCCCCAGTAACACAGGCTGCGTCTGTTGTAGCACAAGGTAAATAGCTTGGAAAGGGGTCAGTGTGTTTGCATGTATGTCTGAGCGCTGAGGGTGGAGGATGGACAAATACTGTAATAATACAGAAAACAAAACAAAACATGTTCATGGGAAAAATATCTAGATGTTTACATAAAAGCTGGGCTGAATTTGGTACTTTTTTTAGATGTCTAGGTTACTTGTAGCTGACATCATGCTCCCAAGAAAAACAACAGAATCCATCATTTGAATGTCCTTTAGTGGTTGTGTTAATTATGGTTCTTGTCTGTCTGGAGCAAAAGCAGAAGTACTGTGATGTCCTCATGAAACATATAATACTAATAATAATACTACTAATGTCACTATTATTATTGTCTTTTTTTTTTGCACCGTCACATCCGTCATGTTGCTAAGGATTGTGGGTAATTTTCCAAGTGGAGTTTAGTGAAGTCTGCACCCCAAACAGTCTCTCAAAGACCACCAGATAGTGATGTGCAGGTCAGGGTTTTTTAATACCCGCACCCGACTCCTTATGACAGCCAATCCGCTCTGCCCAACCCATAAAAATATGCATTAATCAACCACCTGAACCTGACCCGCAAACCGCCAACTTTATTCATTATAGTAGCACAACTGTCAGGATTGAGGACTGACACAAGGACTGAGTGAGGGAGAGAGGGGAAGAGAAGGTCGAAGGTGGACTATTGCAATGTTTCTATAAGTTATTAATAACTTACTCAGAACGCTGCTTTGTCACATTGACATTCTGGGAATGCACCTGTTAAGGTCTGCGCAGCCCTCTCATTCATTTGAATGGAGCCAGTCTGTTGACACAGCAGGGGGCTAATATAGAGGGCTTTGGCAAAACAACACAGGGTCGTCTGGCTCGGCGCTGTATTGGCCAGTCACATACGTGCAAGTGCACATTCTTGGTACATACCTACACATAGGGAATTTAAGCTCAGTGTCAGGCGGATGGAGAATGAAAATAGTCATTTGAGGGTCCTCATAAGGACACAGGTACAAGTGTGTGTGTGTGTGTGTGTGCGCGCATACACATAGCGTATAGTCCTTCCACTTGTTGACCCTCACAGAAACAATCTTTTTCTTCAACAGCGGGGGTCTCATAAAGTGCAGCATGGCAAGCTCCCATGTCACAAAGTTGAAGGCTTCTTTATAACATCCAAATTGAGAAATTATTTAATTGGCAGTTATTGTTCACCCTGGAGAAACTGCAACTCCCAATCAGCATTCAGTCAAGCTGCTGATTTGATTGAGACATGCCGTTTCTATATTACGATTGACAAATTGGAAACAAAGGTTATTGCAATCTGAAGAAAGGCACAGAGCAGGAATACAAATCTGCACCTTCATGTATCCCTACTGCTGGAGATGGTCTGACTGCCTGTGTGTGTTTGTGTGACAACAGTGGGAGAGGGTTTATCTTAAATCATACGATGAATGTCAGGGCCACCGATTTCAATCTGGTAATTTCACACTCAAATGGACACTCAATACGCTAGAACACAGAGAATCCTCTCTATATTTGCCTTAACTTCTGAAGCTGCTCTGTGCCTTGGCTCATCACAGCCTTGTCCAGCTTTAAAAAACATTACACTGCAGTGGTTGGAGGATTTTTTGCACCTCACTTTACTCCTGAAGTTAGTGTAAGCGACCTGCAGTGAAACTGTCAGCTCAGTCGAGAAAATGGTTCCTTCAACTTTCAAGTAACAATCACTTTTACTGCATGTGGATATATGATTTTAGAATGTCTACCTCTTTCTGCCCTGAATGTTCTGGTATTTGTAGGGCTAATATTTTCATTTGGTCCTGGATGAACTGTGTACAGAGAATACAGAGAAGTTAGGAACTTCTTGTTCCATGTGACAGCAGTGATTTCAGGTGGTCTGTCCATCTTGGTAGGTCTCAACAACTACTGATCAATTTGCTATGAGATTTATTGTCCCTTTGACCAATGTTTTGGTCCAATAAATTGCCACGAACATTCATGGACCCCGGAGGATAAATCCTAATGTTTTTAAAGATCAACTTATCTTTCCTAAGGTGCCACCTTTAGGCCAAAATTTTCACTTGTACTATAGAGAATTACAGTATTTTCCAATGTCAGATTTTATTGTCACAATAATCCCCGCCCCCAAACTACTATGTTTGTGTTCCTTTGACTTATGTTAAAGTTCAATAGAATAGGGCTGGAGATGGCAATGTCAGTTGTTTTGGTTGTTTTATTACCATGGTGACAGTGGCGCATGCAGATGCGGTGGCCAGTAACTCCCATAAACTTCTTTTTCATTTTTGTTTTGTCTTCTCTTCTTTTCACCTTTATGACTGGATCACGTATTGCCTATGACGGAAATACAATCATCAACATCAGAAAAGGAAGTGCAGGGATTGGATTGAGTGCAGCGGACCTCAAGATGTTCACTGCCCACAAAATCTCCTGACCACCCTGCCAGACCTGCTGGACCCAGCGCCACCAAAAGTGGTGCGATCGCCCCAGGAAGAGCATTAGTGATATCTATGAGGTGAGGTGCCTGCATAGAGCCTGAAGGATACTATGCAATACCCACCCCAAGCCACAGCCTGTTCAGCCTGCCATCTGGGAAGTGATACAGAAGTATCCACTAATGTACCACCAGACTGTGGAGTCAGCAAGCATATTAATTCTCCTGACATTACATATTTACAATAGGTTAACCAATTGCCCAGAGGTCTGTACTACGAAGCAAGTTCAACATACCCAGGGTATCTTTTCGTTATCTGGCTTCACTTAACCTAACAAAGGCAGTCTCGCTAAGCGGTCCTACGACGCTGGTTATCAACTCGATAAGTCAACCCAGTGTTTCCCAATCTAGCCTGCGCGCATTCACATAAAAGGGGCGGTGTTTGCAGCATCTGACCAATCGCAAACATGGACAAATCTACCGGCAGCAGAGCAGCATATTTTACAAACGAAGAACAAACTATAATATTAGACAAATATGAAGACATGAAACACATAATCCAGCTAAAAGCAACACAGTTGCAGCCAAATGCAGGAAGGACAGTTGGCAAAAAAACCCTAACTATGTGAATGCATAAGTTAATAGGTTTATAATATCGCTGACCATCATTAGGGCACGAGTAGATCTGACTATAATTACATTTGTGTATTCCAGTAAATTAATGTGTTGTTTAGATGTATTCTTATGGCGTGTGTTGAAGATCAGAAGTCCAGGTCTTGGGCCAGAGTTTAAGTCTGGACCTCTTCACCAACACTTAGTTCTCTTCAGGATAAAGTAACTATTGGAGTCCCAAAAACAGGTTCAAAAATTCATCTGGAGACGATCAGAGTTTGATGCAATAGAGTTTAATTCTTCACAGAGATCAAACCCGAGCCAGTCCCTTGAGCCTGACTGATTTTCCATGGTCTGCACACACATATATTGCCCAAGTGCCCATGTCCCCATTGGTGGAGTAACCTGAGCCACTCCACCTATTTCTAAAAATGATCATCTATCGTCGGGTAAATAATGGTGTAATCTTTTGCCAAGTTTGGGGTGATCCAACCCCCCCCTGGGCACAGCCTGGCATATCTCTGATTCCTGTATGTTTGGGGATTTTCCACTCTGAGGCAGTTTAGACTGGTTTTGTGACACAGTTA
>NTHP01001094.1:55134-74782 GCA_003416845.1 Oplegnathus fasciatus | reverse complement strand
AGAGCACGCCCTGGGTCAGAAGGGGGAGGTGACACCACCCCACAGGAGGCTAGTGGACCGGAAGGGGAAGGTGACACCGCCCCACAGGAAGCTAGACGCTCACAGAGCCCGCAGGGAGAAAGGCGATCCCAGAGACTGGCCGCCAGATGGCCCAGAAGCAGCTCAACAAGTAGTGGATCATTAGCAACAAGACAGGAGAGTGATTTAGACTCAGATAATGAACCCCTCAAGAGCCCAACAGAAAGCCCAAGAGCACACGAGGCAGACCCAGATGCAGGGCCATCAGAGATATAAGGGCAAGAAAACCAACAGGAAGGGATTGTGGGGAATAGGGACAACGCTAGTGATCATATTAGTATATGAAGTCTCAGTGCAGAATCTTATAAAATCAGAATCAGTGCTAAACGAATTCCTCAGATAATGTCCATTCCAGGTTATGACACAAAAGAATGTCACAAAACTAGCACCTGTTTTGCCGACTGTGTCATATACATGGCAGTGGGAATTGAGGGATGGGATATGGACGGGCGAACTTGTCCACAAAAATTGTCGAATGAACTAGAATCCTGGATACCACTGGTAGTTAATATGGTAAAAGGGACAGTGTTCCCATATTGCATAGCGCATGGAGATAAGCTGGTAGGAGCGCTACGCCCGTTAGGTGATGGAACGGACCCCCGAGTACAGTGTTGGACTGAGACAGTAAACATTACCATACCACAATACTCTGACCCAATACAAAATATGACGTTCTGAAACACAACTGAAAAAGCAGAATTTCAATGCCAACAAATAGTGGGGTATGGTCGCGCTCTTATGGTCAAACGTGATAACATACTTTATGCAAAAGAGCCCATTCCTTCCCTTGCACATGGCACAGTGCCACTGGCAGACGTGTTCTGGTTGTGTGATGATGATAAACAAGTGAAAGTAGTGTTACCGGCAGGTTGGACAGGAATGTGCATGCCAGTTATGCTGACAGGGCAAGTAACAGTGTTAGGCACTCCATCACCAGATAAGAATAGAGTTGAGCGGGGCTTAGACACAGACTGGACAGCAGATGAACAGGTCTATGTAGCTTGGAACCAGGAGCCACACGGAGTGCCGTCAGAACATCAGGCTATAGGAGAGGATTGGATCATCTCTGGACAGGTAGCGGGGATGGTTCCAATTTGGGGAGCAATAGCAAATGTGCACTATACAGCACGCAACAGCAGATGGATAAATCACTTATGGTACAATCAACAAAGATTTATTAANAACAGTCCAAGAACTCCTGAAAACAACTGTGTCAAAAACATGTCCAGACTTGCCCAAGAGTGGAAAATCCCCAACATATTGGGATCAGGGATATGCCTGGACTTGCCCGGGCTGGACCATCCCAAATTTGGGAGAAATTACACCAATGGCAACAATGATTATTTTTAGGAAATAGGTGGAGAAGCTCAGGTTCTCCACCAATGAGGGCAGGGGCACTTTGACTATTTAAAGTGGTGCACAGGCAGTCGCAAATCAGTCAGATTCCGGGACTGGCTTGGGTTTTTGTTCTGTTGAAGAATAAAACTCTATTGCATCAAACTCTGATCATCTCCAGTGAATTCTTTGAACCTGTTTTGAGACTCCAATAGCTACTCAATCCTGAAGAAGACAAAGTGTTGGTGAAGAGGTCCAGACTTAAACTCTGGCCCAAACCATGACTTCTGATCTCCAACAGTCAGCAGAGCTACATTAGCTGGATGAAAACGCTAAAGGTGAGTGAACTAGACGGAATATTATAAATAAGACGTGTTGCCTGTATCGAGTTGTGAGTCTGTGTTGTGGTATGTGCCAGTTGTTTAGATAGTGTTGCACACTGTAAGCGCTGAAGCGGAGCTGAAGAAAGGAAAGGCACTCGGGAGACACAAAACCGTCCCAAGTCCTTTACATAGAAATCAGTCTACAGGGTGTTACAGTCAACTGAGAAAGTCAGGGAATGCCTCTTTTTTTTAAGTTATGTTAACAACCATTCACACATTGGCAATAAAAAATGATTACAAAACGCTGAATACATGTAAACTGTTAAATACAGCCCCTTTAAAGGTGATAAATACAACATTCAAAACATTAACTATGTTCTATGTAACGATATAGTGGCGTAATGGCATCCTGATCAGAGAATGAAGTCACATTCCCTCTGTGTGTGTTGCTTCTCTGTTCTTTGTTTTGAAGCCAGGACAGCTGGGCGTGCATGCAGCTGAAGGCATTCACAACCATCAAACTAGCCAGCGTTAGCAGGATAGCTAGCAAGCTAATAGCTCCTAGCGAGCAACGGCAGGCAGCCACTGTGTCTGAGGGTGTGTGTCTGTGTGTTTGTGTTCAAACTCAGCAATCACCAGAGTCTTTTCCCCCTCTCCTCTCTATATTTCCCCTCAAGTCAGTAGTCAATATGGACGAAAAGAGACTAATTACATTACAACACCCAGTGTCGGCACCTCCGCGGCTCGCTGCTACAGACAGGTTGAGAAGCGAGAGTGAAGATAAATCCACTTTTTAATCCCAAAAGTTTAAAATCTGATCAGAACAGGATCCGGTGTGACTCCAGGTGTTTATTCCTTCAGATGCTCTGGCTCCGCCCTCGGTTCTCTCCTCCAAAGCTCCCCAGCGCTCAGCAGCTGTCTGTCGGCGAGCAGCAGCTGAGAGAGCCGCTGGTCCACTCTGCCCGGTCCTCCTGACACAACACTCTGCAAAGTCCCGCGATACGCGCACATTTAACTCAAGTTGAATATTTACCATTATGATTTATTTATCGATGGTTTTGGTGAGTTTTATTTCGTTTCTGTCGAGTTTGAATGAAGTGTGTCCATTTGCACCCGTTTGTTTTGGTCTGAGATGCTGTGCTCTAGTGCGACAACTACTGGTTCTGAATGTCGTATATGGAACCTTGAAGGAGTAACTCTGAACAGGCCATAGGTGGTGCTTTACAAACAGGCTTTCATTGAAGACCGCACTCCAAAACCTCTCTCTCTCTTTCACATGTATATTATAACGCAGCCTATAAGAAAATACAAAACAAACAAGCAAACAAGTTATTNTAAGTGTTGGTGAAGAGGTCCAGACTTAAACTCTGGCCCAAGACCTGGACTTCTGATCTTCAACAGCCGTCACACCGGCGAGAAAAAAAGGTCGCCCTGCGTCACCCCACTGGAGTTAGAGGTTCTGATACGTGCTGATGGCGAGTATGAGCACATTTTCAGAAAATAAAGCGACGCAGCGGCAAAGGAGAGAGAATTGCTGCCCGAGTCAATGCGTACGTTTGAATGCAGCAGTCTGTTCATTTAACATTTAACCGCACTGTCTTTTCATTTAGATGCCATCCCATGGGCACAAAGCGCTCTGAAGCAGCTGAAAATGAAACATAAAAACACAGTTCAAACACATATTTTGCTTCGGCCTCTAGGCTCATGATTGTATATGATATGATAAATATCATTCAGTGTAAAATAAAAACTAATTACTGATCCCAGTCTGAGGTCATGGCAGAATGTCATTAACAGAATATAATTTGTAATATCGTCATTAACTTCAACTGAATGATTTCTACATCAGTCTTTAACCTTTAACTTTATTGTGCCCGTGGGGAAGTTTGTCTTACAGCAGGTAAAACATAGAACACACAGAGACAGCTGCTTCAGGCTCAGCAGGAGGCAGGAGACAGAGAGAAACTCAGGGTTTGTTAAAGAAAACCTGCCAGCGAGCAGTTTCCCTCATCTCAGGGTTAACAAACTTTTCACTTTGGGTCCTTCCCCCGCTGCCTCACACTCACCCCTCGTGACACTCTCACCAACATCAATTAGGATGCTGTTCCCTTTCAATCTATAGAACACCTAGAATTTAATATTTCATAAAATCTGAAATGTGTCACAGTGTCAAATAGTTTGCAGACTTGTGAGAATGTTTGCATCTTTAAATAGAGAACTTCAGAGAAACAGAAGTTGGCCTGATGAAAATGAAAGTATTCTGCGGTCTATAGGGACTGAGGGGACTTCTGCTAAGTCACGTGTTTCCTCAAACTGAAATGATATAAACGGGGGTGGGGAGATATAATTTGATTTCACTTTTCATTTCATATGTAATTTACATGTTAGTATTTTTGCTGGTGACGGTCTACATTTCTAGGATCAGTGATAAGGCTCACATTCTTTGTCCCAGCACACCAAAGGTAAGACGTTTCTATGATGTCCAGTGCTTTTATTTATTTATGGTTGATCTTTCTTGTAAAACTGGTTATCAGTGAACAGAGAAACTAAAGAAAATATGGTCACTGTAAAATGACAGTCAACATTTAAAATGAAGTGTTTTTAGAAGAATTTCATTATTCTCAGTTTCAGCTTTAGCTGTTAGTTTTGTTTGCTGTTACAACATATTGAATCATAAATAAAAACCTTTGCAAAAGTTAGTCACTGTTGTCAACCTACCATGAAATATTGAAGGTATTAGTCAATTACGTTACACCGTTACTACCAAGGTGTTCAGTCATTTTGGTTTTAAGGCAAAAAAACCCCGTTTCTTTAAACATGAGCTCAGAGTAAACGCTTTTCTTTCCAGCAATGGGAGGAAGCACGTCTAAACCTGCTGCTACACCTCCACGTAAGGTTACTTAAAAAGTGATAGTTATCATCAGTTCACATGTTGTACAATGATGTCAATATTATTTCTTTAACATTTGTCTTGTACCTGTCAGTTCTCGATACACCATGGAGGCAAATAAACTGGAGGTGAGTGTTTGCATCCTGAATGATAAGTCAGAAAACTGAGAAAGCACTTTTCTGTCTTATTGTCGTGTGTTATTTTTAGTTTATTCGTCTTAAGTGTGATGTAATGTTTCCTTCCCTGAGCAGAGACAAACAGAGTGAACTGCAGTATCTGAACAACTACAAACCTCACACTGATGGCCTGCAGCTCCGGATTCTTCTTCATGGGCCGGTTGGAGCTGGAAAGTCCAGTTTCGTCAACTCTGTTAAAAGTATCTTACAAGGCAACATGTGCAGACAGGCTAAGGTGGAGAACGCTGCGCTTGGCTGCTGCACCAAAGCGGTACGCAGAAAATTTAATTGTGTTGATATAGTGAGTAGAAGATCATCTTGAATTTATCTTTTATTTAGTTATAAAACTCAGTAAAGCTAAGTAACCATTCATAGTTCTCATCTCAACAACTGATCCAACAACTAATAATGATGCAGCTAATGCTGTGGCACAGAAACTGTTCCAGTGTTTCCATACATAGGCTCTACTTGGGCGGCCCACCCAGGTAGATTAAGACCTGCCCAGGTAGATAAAATCCAAATTCCAATCAAGACGCTCAATCGTCATTTCATAATGTACACAGACCAGCAGCACCCCCCACCCCTTCTCAAGACAAGGCACGTCAGGCGTGCGCGACACAGCGATTCATTTGGTAGGCGATTGTTTTTTCCAACGCAGATATTGAGGCGATTTAGCTAACTTACTATCAGAACTAAGATGTTATAAAATAATCTGTAGAATCTGCGCCCTGCTGTGCATTTAGAGATGTTTCTGGTTTCTGCTGAGCCCCGTTAATCAGCACGAGTGACGGGTGAATTTTAAATCCATCATTACAAACCAGTTTACCGTCTCTTTTCCATGGATCTGACGGTCCGTGTACCCTCCGTCCAAAGTTGTGTTCAACTTGTTTGATAACAGGATAAACAAATATACAATGCATTATTTTATTTTCCTCACGTGAATTAAACAAACAGAACCCACATGCTTTTCCCGTTTTCGTCTTCAAATCGGCAACTGGAGTAGAAGTTAAACCAAAACTAGAAAACAACTTGTTCTTAGCTTTTATAAGTGAACTCCTAACTCGATAATAAAAACACCACACTCAGCAGTTTGTGTATTGGATGCCTAAAATGTCGTATTTAATGTGTTGATGTTACACATCTTATTTTAACTTATGAGGGTAGTTGGACTGATTCATGGGCGGATATTATGGGGGGACAGGGGGATCCTGACCCCCCTTCCTGGGAAAAAACATGAGTTGTCCCCCTCAATAGATCATTGTTAACGTAACTGTATAATTTTAAATAATATGATAATATGCATTATTGTGCTAATTACAGACGCAAAACAATGCCCGTCACTGCCACGCCGCCTCACGCTGCGCCATCACACACAGCGCTGTCACACGCGTCACACGCCGCGCCACACACCACCACAGGTAAATTCTCAACCTGTGGGAAACACTGTTAACACAATGTCTACACAGCCTGTGTAGTGACAGCAGCACATTATCAGAGCAGCAGCAGCAGCAGCTCTGCGTGCTCTGTGTCGACGCAGGATGCATTTAGGGAACTGTACTATGGTAGTTAATCCACGTAATGTTGGTGTCACCATACCAACTTTAGCTCACATTTTAAAAACTGTACACTGCCACTGCAGAACAAGGAAGGAATGGATACTTTGCCTCATTAAAGTAAATGAGAAATGCTCAAAATACTTATGAGTCATTTTACTCTTGTTTTGCATCATTTTAATACTTTAAAAAATACAACATATTAATCAGCATTTAAGGGCTGGACGCAGAAATAATTCTATTATTATTTCATTCTGTGGCAACTTGTGGCAGCAGTGTACTCTTAAAATAATTCAAACCTTAAATATGTGACCTGAAGTAGTAGGGTCAGTCCAGTCCTGTGTGTAAACTGAGAATAACGACCCCACTGCAGCGTTGATGTTTTTCTGTTTGTTCTGTTGTGTTCACAGTTCAGATGCTCAGTCAGATAAGTTAATGTAGCTCTGAACAGAAACAGGATCGGCACAATAACTGCATTTTTGTCCATATGTGATTCACAGTACAAAACCTACAAGATCCAAAAAGGAAGCCCGAACACCTTTTACCCTTTTGTCCTCAATGACATCATGGGCCTGAAATTCAGCAGCTACAGAAACAGAAAAATCCACGTGAAAGATGTCAAACGGGTGATGAAGGGAAATGTGAAAGACGGTTACACGGTAGAGTTACTGCATTTTTAAAACTCTGACGTTATTTAGGTAAAATCTGTTTTCCATTGTATTCATCTCGGTTGTTGTCATCCTTAAACTAGATGTGATTTGTTTTTCAGTTCAATCCTGAATGTAAGTTATCGAAGGATGACCGATTCTACAACACATCCCCAACTGTCAACGACAAAGTGCACGTTCTGGTTTGTGTCGTTGATGCTAACACAGCACATCTGTTGAAAAGGGAAGTTGTGGAGGCAATATGGGAAATCAGAGATGAGGCCAGTGAACTGGGTGAGAGCAGAAATCAAAGTGTTCATTCTTTTCCACACTGGGCTTGATGGAACCAACATCATCTTAAAGTAATATTACATTCAAATTAATTTGAGCATCAAACACTCACCTCCTGTAGGTTTCTTTAGTAGTTTCCATCCTCACAGCGAACAGCAGCAAATGTAATGGGTTCACATTAATGTTTTCTGTTCTCCTGGCAGGGATTCCTCAAGTGACCATTCTCACCAAAATTGATGAGGTCTGTCCTGAAATCAAACAAGATGTGAAGAATGTCTACAGGAGCGCAGAGCTAAAGAAAAAGGTACATTATTATGAGTCATTTATTGAGTTTGCACAGAGAGGAAATATAATTTAATACTGTCAAAACATTTTCAGTGTTTGAGCACAAAACTCTCACATGTTCTGAGCTATAATTAGTAAACTGAGATGTTGTGATTTTTAAAACGTAGATGGAGAAGTTCAGTGCAGACGTGGGCATTCCTATGAACTGCATCTTCCCTGTGAAGAACTACCATGAAGAAATCAACTTAAACAATGACACTGACACTCTGATCCTGAGCACCCTGAGAAGCATCATCGACGTCGGAGAGGAATGCCTCAGCAATGTATAAAAACATTCTGTGATATTCAACACAAGTTCAGAAGCGCATTCATATTATTTCTGTTAGCAGCTCTTTTTTTTTTACATATAGATATTCATTTGCTGTATTGAAATCATGTTGCCGAATGTTCAAACCATCAGAACTTTATTTTAAATTCTAGTAGAGATCCCAAACCTTCCAAAGATGCCAAATATGACTGGTTGTTTTTAGTGTGTGTGTGTGTAAATGTGTATCTAAAATGTCCTCCCTCTGGTAATGTCAAATAAACTCAACTAAATGATGCACAAGACAAGATGGCTATAATATTTCCATCTGATGCAATTTTAGAGCCATAAATATGATGTAAAAAATGAGAAAACACAACCAAATACAGAAACGCTGCACAGACTTTGGTTTTTTCTCACTTTGCAGCATTTTTTTGTAAATGCTCCACATGTGCTGTCAAGTTGGTGAACATGTTTTCTTAATTTGCTTGTGTGTCCATCAGTATTGTTAAAACAACAATGATGTAGGGACATCATACTACTACTAACATAATGCTGAGATATCAATACAGTATGTGAGATATCAGGCCTGTGCCTGATGATACGGTGGCCGACAGGGGCAAATGTGCAGCAACTTAAGAAAACACGCGCAAATAGACAAAACACAAGCGAATTAAGAAAACATCTTTATCAATTCGACAACACGTGCGCAGCATTTAGAAAACGTTTCATTTTCTTCATTATCGGTTCAGTTTTGAGCAGAGGAGAGAAGAGGAGCACAGCGTGGAACAGAGATGGTTGGGTGCAACCAAACCTGCTGCTCAAAAGTTGTTTAGATCAAGTGACGTCCTCACTGAAGACCCCCCCGTCTTTTTTTTCTTTTGTGAATGCAGTGCACTTCGTAACAAACAGGTGACTGTTAAGAAAAAACAAAACTGGTGAAAGTGAAAGTGAAAGTGACTGTGTTGACATTACTGATGGCTGTATAAAAGAATACACTTCGTCCAAGGCTCATATTCAGTCTTTCATTTTGATCCAGTACAACAACCCAGGTAAGAAGTTTCCATTACATTCATCTTCAAATGTGTCAGAAATTTGTACTTTCTGGGATTGTGAAGCTTTTTATTTGTGTTTATTTTAAATACCAGTATACTTATTGCAGAATAGAATAAATAAAATATGATCTTTGTAAGAACTGACTGAAAATTACTTCAAGAAGCTTTATAATTTTGAGATTTTGTGTCTGTTTAGTATTATTTACTTTAGATGTATTTAAAGGCTGAGTTTGGTTTTCTTTCTTTTCTTTAATTTTCATGTGTTTGGATGAGTTTAGTGTCACTCAGTCTGATAGACATCACAGTAATAAAACTCTTACAAAGCCTGTTTTATATACTGAACCAGTAAATCACTTAATTAACTTTCATTTTTGATTGTTTGAATAAACACTGTTATTTTATGTTTTCTAATGTGAGTTTTTATACCTGTCTCAAAAATGAGACAAAACAGTTTTTGGTTTGGTCTGTTTTCACTGATACCCTGTTGCAGGATATTGTCATTTTGTCATTAGTAATAATAAAAACTTACTGCTGCAGTCACTGTGATGCTACAGTGTAACATTGTAGCCTCACAGTCATGTTGCTTCACAGCAAAAACTAAAGAAGTTTATTGAAATAGCTCTGAGTTTTACTGTTTATGTTTTATTCTGCAGCCATGGGAGGACAACAGTCCAAATGTGATGAGCCCGAACCACGTAAGATTGCTTAAAATGAACATAGTTCTTATTGTTGCATGATGACTATGTTTTCTTAATCTTTTGTCTGTGTGAACATGTATTTGTCAGGTTTCTGCAAACCATGGAGGGAAATAAACTGGGGGTGAGTGTGTCTGCACCTTCAACATGAGCTTTTTCAACATCTTTCACATAAAGACTAACTGGTTGTNGTAATGTAATGTTTCCTTCTCTGAGCAGTGACATGGAGAGCAATCTGCAGTATGTGAAGGACTACAAACCTCAGGCTGACGGCCAGCAGCTCCGGATTCTTCTTCATGGGCCGGCTGGAGCTGGAAAGTCCAGTTTCATCAACTCTGTCCAAAGTATCTTACGAGGCAGAATGTACACACAGGCTTTGGTGGATAGCACCTTTCACGACAGTTTCACTAAAAAGGTATGAGGAACTTTTGATTGTGTTGATAAGAAAAACATCCCAATTTCATCATGTCATATAAACACTTTGCAATAATACATGTAGTATTATTAATATTATTATTATTATTATTATTATAGCTTTAATTATTATATACTTTTCAACCAGGGTATACAAAGTCCCTTCCAGAGGTTTCTGCCTTTGCAGTGGAAGTGAAATAACGTTCAATAACAAACTCATTGTTCCATGAGAACACCAGCATGGAGTCAAAATAAACAATGGTTAGACAAAGGGAAATAAAACTATAGATAAGAGGTCATGTTGTAAGACAACAGCAGAACAATCCACTAATATAATTATTATTCATGAAGATCCGTTTATGAACATGTGCAGCAGTGACACAACTACTGCAAAGAAACTGTTTAAGACCACCAGTAGACACCGAGAACTGACTGCTGCAGCAGCTTCGGAGCTCCACTAACTTCCTGTTTGTTAAACTGAACTGAACTGGACTGTTATCAAAGCACAAAACACACACACACACACACACAAATCAGCTAACACACAGCAGTTCTCTGCTGCTTTTGTGGTTAAGGTCTGGTTAAGTTTAGACAACTAAAACTGCTTCTACTTCTCAGTAAGTAAAAGTCACAACAAATCCTTTCTCATGTGTTCTCATTTATGCAAGAGGTTTTTTCTTTCTTTGCATAGTTTTGATTATGAAACGTGACTCAGGATTTTAAAGCAGAGACATTCTCACGACTTTCACGGTGCTTTTACTGAAACTGATTCAGTTCAAACAAACTCTGGTGTGACAGCTGTACTTTTTCACGTTTTCTCTTCTTGTGAACATGAAACAGACCAGAACTAAAAGGCAACCATGGATTTTTTTTTCTCTGAATCAAACAACTTAGTGTGACGAGGCCACGCTGCTTATGTGTCCTTGTTCTGGTAGTTTGAAGAGTTAAAACCCACAGAATGAGAACTAACTAAACCAAACTGATGAATCCAAAACTGTGACAGAATCTGACAGTTTACTATATGCTAGCTGGGTATTGACAGGTCTATTTGTGCTCGATAGTGATCATAATAACTGCACTTTTCTCCATATGTGCTTCACAGTACACAACCTACAAGATCCAAAAAGGAAGCTCGAACACCTTTTACCCTTTTGTCTTCAATGACATCATGGGCCTGGACACAAAAAAAGGTGTCCTTGTGGACGATGTCAAACTGGCTTTGAAGGGACATTTGAAGGACGGTTACACGGTACAGCTGTTCAAAACTTTACTTTACATCTTTTTCCACAAAATTAGTTGGGATGTGATTATTTTGAATGATATTTTTATTTATACATATTGCAACTGACATTTAACTGGATTTAAATTTGTTTTCCAGTTCAAACCTGAATGTAGGTTGTCAGAGGAAAATCAATTCTACAATAAATCTCCGACTGCCAACGACAAAACACACGTTCTGGTTTGTGTCATTCCTGCCAACACAGTGTCTCNTCTGACTTTTTCTCTGTCTATACTGATTCTAACTGGCCTATTCCAAGTACTGATCTGACACCAGTGATCTGTATTTCCCTCATTTAAAATCTGTAAACCTCTGTATCTGGATTAAGATCATTCGTCTGTAGGTGTGAGGTAACATGAGGCTGTAACATCACGATACATTCTCAACATTTTTAGGTTTGTGCACATTTTTATTATATTGTACACAAATTATGAGAGTGCGTTGTTATAATGCATCACCCTGACAAAGACAGACACACCATCACATTCACCTTTTCTAATACAGGAAACACAGTTCATGCTGTAGACTTACTGCTGTTGTGTCCAGATACAGATCTTACAAGCAGCACTGAGCTGCTGTGAGTGAATGCATGCTTGAAACAATCATTGAGACTCACGACCACGTCGGAAGTTAAAAGTGTTTATATTTGTTCCAAATGGCCACACAAATCAGGCGAAAAGCCTGCCGTCATAGAGACGTGATAATTGTTCAAACGAGGATAACGGTGCACACTTCCAGCCTTTCCTCAAGGGCATTCATGGTGCTGCACTCCTTTGTACATACAAAAGCCTTGATCGTTCTGAGCTCTGAGCTGTAATTTGTGAGCAGAGTTGTTGTGATTTTTTTAAACGCAGATGGAGGAGTTCAGTGTAGAAGTTGGTATTCCCATGAACTGCATATTCCCTGTGAAGAACTACCATGAAGAAATCGACCTCAACAATGACACTGACTCACTGATCCTGAACACAGTGAGACACATCATCAACTTCGGAGATGACTTCATCAACTTCCAAAAGAGTCCGTCTGAATCTTGAGACAGATGTGTTTGAACACAGCATAGAAATACTGTTTTCATGATGTCAAAACAATAACCTGCAGCAGTAACCAGCAGGATTTCTTACACTATCTGGATTTGATGATTGATGATTTCGTTGCTTTTTGCTGATTTGTTTGTATGTGGTTTAGTTTAAAGTCCCTGAAAACTTGGCTCCAGATCTTTAGTGTGTCTCAGTAACATTAAATATTTATGATTAAATAAGCAGCAATTAAAGTTAGAAAAAAAATAGTTTAACACTGAGTTAACCTGCTTCTTTAGGACTGTGTGGGTGTGGTTTGATCAGACGTAAATAACACAGGACATCAAAATGTGTGACATCACCTTTTCTAACTGACGTCAAATCAGTCAGGAGACCAAAAGGAAAAATTGCAGTTTCACATGTGAAATAACTAAAACTGTCCCAGCTTCCACAGAATATAGCTCATGTATCACGTATAGTTAAAAGCTGATTGAGAAAATATATTTTCAGGGCCTTTAATTTGCTGTATGAATCTCTTTATCAAACAGAGCGACCAGTGTCTCCATCTTTATGCTGTTTTTCGCTAACATTGTTGAAACCCATAGAACTTTGTATTCATTTATAATAGAGATGCAAAAGTTTACAAAGATACCAAATATTTCAGGCTGCAGCCATAAAATCATTGAGTCTTGTGTTGTAATACTTCACCCAATGTAACCACCATGTAAATCTGCCATTACCATTACAATGTGTTTCTCCTTTTAAGAGTCGTGTTTACACATGTGAACGTGTTAAGTGACATCTGAACATTTGACAGTACAATACTACAAACCTCAGACTGACGGAGGATTCTCCTCCATGGGCCGGTTGCAGCTGGAAAGTCCAGTTTCATCAACTCTGTTAACAGTGTCTTAAAAAGTGAAATGTGCAAACAGGTTTCGGTGGATAACATCTCTCATGACTGTTCCACCAAAGAGGTATGAAGAATATTTATTCATTCTGTGTTGACATTGTGTAAGTGTCAGCTGTTCAAATCATAATAACCTTTAAAATGTGAAGCAGAAGTGGTTTAGTGAGTCCAAAATGTACCTTATATATTATCTGGGTGTTTGTGTCTATTCTATATATGTGGTTCACAGTACACAACCTACAGGATCCAAAAGGGAAGCCCGAAGACCTTTTACCCTTTTAATAATAATAATAATCATACATTTTATTTATAGAGCTTTTCATGGTACTCAAAGACACTTTACAGTTAAAATACTTTTGTCTTCAGTGACATCATGGGCCTGAGCCAACAGGGCGGTGTCCTTGTGGACGACATCAGACTGGCTTTGAAGGGACATGTGAAGCACGGCTACATAGTACAGTTTATTTAGTAAGTAAAAAAGCAGCTGTGGTATCTGTCATGCTCGTGATATGACTCAAGGGATGGCAATGTGGCTCAGACAGTGTGTCCACCACTTTGGTACAGACAGAAATATCTCAACAACTATTGGATGGATTAAGATTTATTTGGTTTTATGTTCCCCAGAGGATGAATCCTACTGACTTTGGTGACTCCCTCACTTTTCCTCTCGCGCCACAATGAGGTTCACATTTGCAGTTTTGAGTGAAATGGAGTGATGAAATGTGGTTCAAACATTCATGTTCCCCTCAGGATGAACTGATCCTCTGACTTTTCATCTAGCGCCATCATCAGGTCGACATGTTAATGTGTCCAATACTTTGCTGTATGATCAATTACCTGTGTTTAGTGCTAAATAGCAAATGTTGTTATGTATGCAAACAAGCTAAACTAAGATGTGTTAGCATTTAGCTCAAAGCACTGATTTACCTAAGTACAGCCTCACAGAGCCCCTAGCATGACTGCAAACTCTTAGTCTGGTTTTATTATATTTCTTTTTGAAAGTGACACCATAACGTTAGGTTTAAAGTACAGCGTATGCTTACGCAGTAAGGCAGGCGCCGGTGCCTTATCACTCTATCAACCTGACCTTATAATCAATGCTTATCAGCTCCCATGACATTGGACACGAAGCTGTCTCAAGCTTTCTTTGCGACCGCCCCAACACGTTTTCCTCTCACTCCCTCTGCACAGTATCCACTTCAATAAAACAGGAAACCTATCCCAAATACCCCCCTACCCCTACCCCCTAGTGGCCTTAAAGTTACCTGACTGGCAGGATAATTATAGCTTGTTAGCAAAGCTATAGTGAATAGTTATAGTTAGTGAACTTATAACTCTAGTAGGCTAGAAGTTTACTGGGGCTACACATGCATATAATTCCTTAAATTCGGAGATATATTATGGGGTGTATGACTAAATGATTGAATGATTAAGGTGTTTTGATGCTTTTTAAGAGGTTGTTTGAAGACTTGTGACTGGGTTTGGGTTTTTATCATATTGTTTTTTCTTGCATAAATTCAGCTCTTTAAGATATTGGTGTGACAACTTTTTACAAAGGACGGACTTTAAAAAAAACACTTTAAAAAGGTGAGAATCTGCACCAGTGGCAGGTTTTGTTCACTTATTTGCATCTTATGAGAGATGAATCATTCAAAAACATTATGACAATAAGTCATCAGTAATATTAACTTGAAAGAGCCTCATTGTGATAAATTCAGTCTCTGAAGCTCAAGCAACCTCCTCTGCCTCAGACATGGTCTCTTCTGCTCATCACATGGTCACAGCGCCCCCTCATAGGCGGGAAGACATCATTACAGCTTAAGGACCATTTTTAAGCAACAGGTGATAAATGACATCATTAACCATTATCAAGTTATTATCAAATTTTTACTAAACATTTTTACTAATTTCTCAAGTCATGGTTAAATGACTGGCATCCCATTTTCGCCACTTCTTGTGTTGCCCTTTTGTCCTAACTGATTTGAGTCAAACGTGGTTATAGAAACAACCTCATATTGTTTTTATTTATGTATTTGGACGTCCGTGCCCAAAATCTCACCATGAGGTCCATTTAGTAGCTGCGCTGGAGCTTCAGATTTCCATTTTTCTGAGCACTTTAAGGACTTTTAATGTGGAGAAGAAGTCAATGTTGGACAACATGGACGAGAACAGAACAGCTACCAAATTAACTTGTGACAAGATTGTTTTGTTAACTGCAGTTTCTCAACTATTTGCACATTAAGTGAAGCCTATGGTAGAAAACATTACCTCTGTGGTTTATAGTTACAGTACAAATCATGAGTTAAGAGAAAATGTAGTTTATGTCTGCAGAAATAGAACAATGAGTAATTTTTGTGTAATTCCATTTTTGTTACTTATTTTTTTAGTACAGTAAATAATGTAAGTCGTTTGTTGATCGTACCACTGAATTGTGAAATGATACTTTGTTTTATTTTTTAGAAACATGTTTTTATGTTATCAAAAAAAAAAGGACTGAAACCACTGAACAGTTGCAGTAGCTTGGATTGTTCTTATACCCCCAAAAATATCTAGATCTCAGAGACCTCAACATCTATAGCAACCAGTGAATGTTGTCCACAACCATTTTTGCTTATGGGATTTAAATAAGATCCAAACACTTAATTTTGACATCCATTGAATTTGATGCAATTTTCATCAAATTCCAAATATGAGGGGGAGGGACAACATAAGGTCAAAAAGTTTAGATCTTATGACTGACTGAAAGATTTTCTCCAACATAATTTGGTATTATCCAGAGTCATGTCAGACTCACCACCTTATATCTGGTTGTGACTGATGAAGGTGGGTGGAGTTTATGAGCAAATAATCTGAATTTTATTATACTAAAATACTGCACCCAAAACTTAATATAAAAAATATTTGTCAAAATTCACCAGAAGGTCTTAAAGACTGATGTTTTTGCCGCACATCTTGCAAAATGTTAAAAAAAAAAAAAAACTGCTTCACAACCTGTGGTTTATTGTGAGGTCCACCAGCTCAGATTTCACATGACAGTGAATTGATTCACTCAGGGAGCTCCAGCAGAGGGCAGCATGCTGCTATTTTCTGTTGGCTTCCAGTTGAATCTTCTTCCTGTCAGGACTTCACAAATTAGCATCTCAAAGTGTGAACACAGATTTCTACTTACGAGGGAACAGAACCAGTTAATTATATTCTTTAAACCCGTTGATTAAGCTAAAATATGCTAAATACCTTAAAAACATGTAAGTTGATCCTTAAAAGACCAGCATCAAGTTCTAAATCTCTAAAAGTCCCAACTGAAATCACATTCAGTTATCCCTTTTTGTAGTCAAAAATAATGTTAACGCATTTCTTTACATCTATTAACAGTTTTTTATTATCAAAAGGAAGAAAAAAAGGTCTCTGGGGAAATAGAAATATAAGAAATGCTGCTTTTCGTCTCAGCTGCTGGAGGGGCGGGTCTCTGTCTGTGTTTGATTGACAGCAGCTGACAGGCTGAGCTCCAGCAGGGGAATGAGAGGCAAAGTAAACTAGCATGTCGTGAGCAGACAGTGTGTTGTTAGTGGTACTGAAGAGTAAGGACCACAGCAGCATCTAACTGGACCCAAGTGACATTAGCAGGTACATTTACATGCTGTTTAATGCGAGCAGCTAATTAGCTGTCTAGCCTGCAAACTGACGTTAGCGGTGCACTTTTCCCCAGTGAATGTTTTTTTGGTGACTCGTTCAACAAGCTAAGCTGCAGGACAAGACGTGTGTTCATGTTTGTAAGTTATATGATGGAGACTTTAGCATGAAGCTGATGTGGTTGTTGTTCAAAGCCTGTGGCTCTTGTGTTGTGTAGCAGGCTGCTGATTGGCTCAGTGTGACCGTCTGCTCTGCCTATGATACAATAATGATGTTACTGCTTTATGCTAAATTTGATTGGCTTTGAAATAAGGATCCATTTATGTAGACGGATACCTAGAGTATAAAGGAGAACACAGGACAAGTAATTTACAGAGCAGATATGTAGCTGCTGCAGACTAAAAATGCAATTTAATTTCAGTTGGACTTTAAGTGAGTCAAGTACCTTGACTGTTTGGGGAGAACACACAAGAAAAAAAACCCTTCAACTGTTAAATTCACACAATCAATATGAATTTTGCTTTGTGATCAGCCTGAGCACAGCTTTGAAGGTTTATTGTCTAGTACAGTAAAACGTGTACATATTCTAGGAACTCTAGAACTCTCTGTGAGTACATTTACATGTACGTTAGTCTCCCAGTTTTGAGTCTTATCCTGGTTATGATCTTATTTGGAAAATGGCGTTTACACGAAACATGAGAAACCTGGTCGAACAGTAGCCATGTTCCTGGATCCATGGTTCCATGGATCAGGTGTATCCAGGTTGTTCATCCAAGATGTTTACATGCGCGACACATAACTGGGACACTCCAAAAACCTGATCATAACCAGGATACTCGCTCTACTCTGTGAGAATAAACATTATGAACTGGAGGCTGGAGGACCAGACGGACCCGTCTCGAGAGCGGTCTCGTCCCCATACATCAGTCTGACCCTGATTCTAAACAGCCTGAACGTCATTCAGCATGTGGTGTTTGGTGTCTGTGTCGCGTCTTCAGCAGCAGAGCAGAACACTGTGTTTTCATCAGAGTGTTTCTGAGAGCTGCTGCTGCTTTCTGACCCAGTTTCCCTGCTTGACTTGACTGGGTTGTTTCCAGTGCTGCTGTGGGAGGTCCCTGCTGGGTCCCCTTCACACACACAGCTCAGCAAGCTCTCATGTGTAGGCAAGGCTTTCCTTTTTATCCGTGAAATTCTGCTGTAATGTCACCAGTGTTTACGTATTGTGACTGCAGTGAGTTTAATCTTGTCCATGAACTAACCTCATTATTATTTAAGTCCTGAACACACTCAAAGTCACAGCCACATAATCTTTAAAAGGTTGATTTGAACATGTTCCCTGTGTGATCGCACATTGCAGTTATTTTATTCAGAGCGTCTGTAAGTGTGTTTCCATCCATCTGTCTTCACGCACATTTTAAATTTGTGTATAAAAAGCCTGAGTGAAATATCTCAAAAAGATTTTTATGTTTGGCTGAAGTGCTGAAGTTGATATATCAATAAAAAAAATGCGACAAAGTGCAATGAAAACACACTTAGTGAATAAATGATGATGTACATGAATCATGTGACTTAAAGTGAAGAAAACATCAGATCTGTGTGGAGGATGAGGAGGCTGTAACCTTCCTCACATTAACACGTGAAACTAACATAAATGTCATATTTACATCATGTTCTCCACGTGGTTCTCCATCGTTTGAGCTTTGACTGGAGCTCTTTTAATGACGTCATCTCGTCGTGTCCTCTTCTTCTGTGGTGGTTTAATAGCAGCGACTGGAGAATCAGCTCCACCAGCTGTTTATGTCAATGACTCAATTCTTTATATTCAACAGTAGCAGATGGAAACAAACATTAAATCACATCTTCTATTGCAGATTCTCTGGAAATTCAGTTAAAATTTTGCACTACATTTGGATGAAAACGTGACTCTGACACCAACTACCTCATTATTATTTATAATAATCTTTGAAAGTTTGATTCAGAGCCGAACATCTATGAATGTTTCTCTGATGGCTTGAGATGATAAGATATGATCCAGGAAGTCTAGTTAGAGTAACAGACCCATGTACCACTCAGCACGTCTTGTCTCTCTCTATGACGAAACTTTCGTACAAACTAGTTCACTTAAAGGTAGAACCAGTAGGATTTGTCGGCTGCTGTTTGTAAACACAACATTCAAAGTTGGCCCCTCCTCCCGGCTCAAAGCCTCTGGTGGTCCCACGTGGTTACGACCTGGTACCTGGTCGCTACGTTTTTATAGAGTCCCGCCCCTCACACCCTGCACTGTTATTGGCTGGGGGCTACACACCACTGCCCAAAGGTTGATGCCCAGAAAGGACCTGAACACAGCAAAATAAGAAGATCCAGGCAGAGGGCAGGGTCTCTGCAGATACAGACACCACCACACACTTCTAGAGGGTCATACGTGATGATTGAGAGGGATTATCGTTGTTTGAGTCTATACATTGTTTTTTAAGAAAATCCTGCTCATTATACCTTTAAAGCCCGACCTTCAGATCCAAGCACTTTATTTGAAGCAAACTGTGGCCTTAACCCTCTCAGAAAATATCATCATAACATTCCTGTAATGATCCTATAGAGACTCACAGTGTCTGTAGTTTGACTTTATATTCTTATATTTTGTGTGTTTTATATGCTGGACGTCCTTTCAGTGCAGTCTGGGGAAACGTGTGAGTAGATCTGATTTCACGTGGAATTTCATTTTATGAGGTTTAAACAGTAAAACGTCCCATTTATCAGGCTGTGAAAT
>NTHP01001094.1:34020-49306 GCA_003416845.1 Oplegnathus fasciatus | reverse complement strand
TTTTTTTATAGATTTATTTATTATTTTTTAACACAGTGGTTGTGAGTAAACAAATTGTTGATGCAGAAGGTTTCAGAGTTTTAATGAATGACGAGTTCACCTGTAAGCAGAGTTTTAAAGCTGTAGCAGATTCAGGCGGAGCTGAGTCTGAACACTTTATATACTGCTGGGTTTAATCTGTAACAATCAATCATGTCATCAGAATGAGTAACATAACACATGAATGAATGTAAATGTGTATTTAATGGGTAAATCTGATAATATTAATAAAGCCTATGTTTAAAAAGGTGTTGTATGGGGATAAGTTGAACATTTATGAACACCTTCCTATTAATTAATGAATGATGCAGTTAACATGTAATAATCATGTCAACATACAGTATATATGTAATAACGTGTGTGTTGGTAACATATGGAGGATGTATGTACTGTGTATGTGTCTAGGATGATGTCTATGAACTACAGCTGAAACAATTACTCAATTAATAAATTAATACATTACCGAAAATTAACTGAACTATTTTCAACATCATCTAATTGTTGACAATATAAATTCACTCAAATGTGTTTATTGGTTTACATTTTAGGCCTGTAGAATAATAATATTTAGTTGCAGCCCTGGTACTGTATATGTGTATAATATGGAGGTATATACAGGCATTGCATGGGGTTTATGGGTATTCCTGTATGGGGATCCATGGAGGTCCGTGTGTACCTGTCCTACCTGGACCAACCTTACTGAACTATTAAACTATAAACGAAATAAAAAGCGTTCTCTGAAACATTATCTTGGACTTTTTATGTCACATTTTCCTCCAGCTGTTCTCCTCTGAGCTCCGCGGTGCCTGCTCTCAGTCCACCGGGGTGACCGGGAACAACTGCCCGGGCCATGCGCACCTGACCACGGCCGCGCAAGTGGCATCAGCCCCGGTATCAGACGGTAAGAAGAGTTACCGAGAGATACCCAACTTCAGACTGGGAGAACTGGTGGCTCTGCTGGAGCTGCACCATCAGCATGAATAATGTAGATGGGCATCCTGGAGCGGATCCAAACCAGACTCCGGGGAGCCGAAACAGCTCTGCTGGAGAAGGTGAAACCAGGAGAGAGAGCGGGGGTAACGGGCCGGGGTCCGTTTCTAATGTGACCGACATGGAATCAGGGATGCTCGGCGGGCATACAGTGAAAAACCTCGGCAGCAGTGGCGGAGCTGCTGGTAGTATTGGACCTCCTCCTCCTCCTCCTCCTCCTTCATCATCATCATCATCATCATCATCCCACCACACACCTCCGCCGTTCAGCCAGTTCATCCAGCAGCACCAGCAGCGGCAAACCAACAACAACAACAACAACATCATAAACAACAACATCCAGCAGGGCCAGGGGGAGCCGCGGGGAGAGGGCAGCGGGGACCGACAGCACCATGGAGGGAAAGGAAACGTCCTCCTGGTGCGGAACAGCCGAGCGGAGGAGCGCCATCACCAACACCAGCTGAATAACAGGGAGGAGGAGGAGGAGGAGGAGGAGGAGGAGCGGATGGATGCCAGCCTGGGATCAGCCACCAACACCACCAACAACAACCCTCCTCCGAGTGGGACCAGCTCCGAGTTTAATCATTATTATGGGAATGGAAGAGGAGGGCCTTGCTTTGATCAACATGGCGGACAACAAAGCCCAGGGACTGGGGTAACAGCGGCGCGCTCGGCACACAGCACCATGGATCAGGTTCAGAACTCCCACGAAGGGTACAACAACAACAGCCCGTATAACCACTACCCGAACTACCGACCCGGCTATGGGAATAGTGGCTACGGAGGCATGATGAGTCCCTCCCGCCAGGGGAACAACCTGATGGGCCCGGGCAGCGGCAGCTCGGCCGCTGCTAACCACAGCAAAGCGGCTATGACTGCTACCAGCTCCCCGGCTGGAGGTGGAGTTGGCGGCGGCAGCAACGCAGGATTTCAGCGGTTTCCCGGACAGAGCCAGCAGCAGCTGCACCCGTCCGGAGCTACACCGACTTTGAACCAGTTATTAACGTCTCCGAGCACGATGATGCGAGGTTATGGAAGTGGATATCCAGATTATAATAATCCTTCTGCACAACAACAGCCGAGCATGGGGCTGGCTAAAGACATGGGCTCCCAGTACGGCTCGGCTGCTCACGGCTGGGGAGGACAACAAAGAAATCACCCGGCCATGAGCCCGGGGAACACCGGGCAGGGCAGCGGCAGGTCCCAGGTGAATAACGCGTTATTATTATTATTAATATTATTATTATTAGCTGCTAATAAACCCGTCTGACTGGTGACAGATAGTCATCTCATTCATGCTAACCTGCTAGCCTCCGTTATATCACACAGTTAGCCGCTATGCTAACCCAAATAGCTAACGTCAGTTAGCTGGTGAGCTAGGTGTGTTTTTCACTTCCACAGCAGGTAGACGTCATTTACACAACTCGACACACACATTTGGGCTTTTTTGACAGTAACGTGAATAAAGGCTCGTCCTCAATCAATCAGTTGCGCATGGATCAATAAATAACGGCCCTGTGAGCTAACACTACTTCGGACAGTCACCGTTTCGATTCCGCGTCCAAGGTGACTCCGTTTTTAGCTCGCTAGGCTACGCTAACATTAGCATGTTAGCTCCTGTGAACCGAGCCTACAGGCCCTTGGAGGCTGTCTGGCGGCAGCTGGCTCTCTGTGGTCACGGTGATATAAACCGTTGTTACATGTGGCTGTTATAATGCTGAATAAGGAGGGAGAACACGGAGATATGCTGACGGGCCCGGACAGTTAGCTGCGGCCGCCTGCGTGGTTCTGACAGCTCCACAAGCTCTGAACCAGCTTTAATTACTTCTCATGCTAATTGTCTCTGTTGAAGTCATCAAGGTGTCACCGGCCGATAGCTTGTTTCCACAGCTGGCTCCCTCTCTGTCATGCTAATGCACCTCCGTGTAGAGAGGAGTAGAGAGGAGGTGTAACCATCAGCGGTGTGTGTTGCTCCCTTCAGCCGGTGATCTGGCCTCCACTCGGCTGGCAGGGAGCCCGTTATGGCCCCATCTCCACACAGGAGCCCTGACCTTCACTCATGCAGATTAGCCATGTGCCCATTTAGCTCCAACAACACTGGAGCTAAGTACTCCTCCTGCTCCTCCTCCAGCTGCCCCCACAGCGGCCCCGGGCCCCGGGCCTGCTGCAGGCCTCGGCCCCGGTGCATCCTCCTGTCACCGGTCAGCCCCGCTCCATGGCAGGGACGGTTCACCTGAACCCCTGAGACACTGTGGAGGCTCCTCGCTGTCTGAGGTGACGGTGATAAAGCTTCCATATGAGGCTGCAACTATCGATTATTTTATTATCGATTAATCTGCTGATTATTGTCTTGTTTGGTCCATAAATCAGAAGAAAACGGTGAAAAATGCCCATCATAATATCCCAGAGCGCGAGGACAGCCCGAAATATTCAGTTAACTACAGAAAGATACAGAAAACATTCCCACACAACTTAATCAATTAATCAACTCTGTCGCAGCTGTACTTGCACACTGTAGGTCTGACAGTATCACCTGTAGTTTGTGGCTCTCACCTGTTAACATGACATGATGATTAAGACAATTCAGATTTATGAGATAATTAACGTTTCTGTCCACATTATTCTCAATTCAGTGATCTGCTGACTCATAACTTTCAGAGTTAAATCCATGTAGTATGTAAGATAATAAATGACTGCAGCCATCACAAACTCCACCTGCTGTTATAGAGCGTTCACGTGCAGGTGAAAGGGCTGGAAGCAGCCAGTAAGTGGAGCCTCGAGGTTTTTTTATTGATTATCTTCTTTCTCGTCGTCCAAATAAAGATAATAAATGACACGAGTCCTCGATCGTTCTACAGAATGTGACATATTATGACATATTATGAGTTAAATTTGTGTAAATTAATGTTACTTTCCATTATTTAGTATCAGAGCTGAAGCGGTTGATCAGTTAATGGATTAGTTGATCTGCAGACAATCAGCAATTATTTTCACTGTTGATTAATCGTTTAAATCAATTATTAAGCAAAAAAAACCCACATTTCTGTGGTTCCAGCTTCTCAGATGTGAGGATTTTCTTTTTTCCTCTGTTTTTTAATGATTAACTGAATGTGTTTGTGTTTCGGACTGTTGGTCACACAGACGAGACCGGACAGGAGTGTCTGTTTCTGACTGTCCAAGTACATTAAATACCCGATAAATCACGATCATTTCTCACATTGATGCAAAAACTAAAAATACAATACTGGCCTGACTGGCCTGATACGACCTCGGTAGTAACAGTCAAGCAAAATCTCTGATAGTTGATAAATTTATATCTCATGATATATGTCACCATTATTGACTAATTATAAAGTTATATGTTCTTTAAATATATTAATGAAATCTGACAGTTTGATTTATTGATGTAATCGATCTTCAATCAGCTGCTTCATGAGAATCAGCCTGTCAGATCTGCTGCTCCTGTTTACACCTGGATTATTGATCAGGTGTTTTCCAGCTGGATCCTCCTCTCGTCCTGCAGCCAGCTGTGTGGACTCGACGTGTTTGTGTTTTTATTTCCTCTCCTCCAGCTGACTGATGGAGACGTGTCGTCCAGAGAAAAGATTAAATGTCTGGATCAGTTTCTGTGTGTAAAATCCATAAATGGTTTCTATTTTTAGCTGCAGCCGAGCGCCAGTGAAACATCTGTTCTCACTGAGTCACTTCTCTCACCTACTATTATGTCAGTGTGTCAAATACAGTGTGTGTGTGTGTGTGTGTGTGTGAATATTAAAGCGTACCCAGGCGTGACTGTTGACTCCACTTTAAAGTGGCCTCCCAGGCTTTTGGATTGCTCACATTTTGTTGAGTGCTGCTCCAGCTGAATCTGCTCTGACATGAGAGTTTAGTCTCAGTTGTCATATTTTTGGCTCAGTGAAGCCCCCCTCCCCACCTGCTCATTGATAAACATCAGTGTCTCTTCTGAATTCAGTCGGCTGCATCATCAACAACAGCCATAAAATTATTCTCAGTTTCTAACTTGTGACTGTTGTTCAGGTCAGCCTTCAGGTCGTAGTTACAGCTGAGAAACTCAGCTCAGATATTTCCGACTTTGCACTGAATAATAACGAGATGCCTGAAAACCAAACAAATGTGGACGCCTCACATCAGTCAAAGTCGTTTAAGGTCATTAAACCCAAATTTGATGGCTATAGTGTCAATATTTTGACGCACAGTACTTTGAACCCTTCCACTCTCAGTTTACCAACCCTGCAGTCACACAACTGTCCTGAGGGGTCTCACATGTTCTGAGTTCTGCTGCAGAAACCTGGATCAGTCAGGAGTTTGTGTCATTTTATATTTGATTTCACTGCAGAAGTTAAAACGGTTACAAAGAGGAGTTGACCCGCAGACACTGAGGTTAACTCTGAATACTCTGAATATCGGAGTACTTAAAGTAGAAACACTGGACTTCAGATTTGGAAGTGAGTCAAGAATCTGAGTGTCAGATGATAAAACGCTGATAGACCACTTCAGACTCAGGACTGGTTCCTGTCGAGGTCCAGATGTGTCTGAATCCAGATGTCAGCAGGGTCTCATCCATCCTCATCAACATGCTTGATCTCACTGATTTACAATCTCACCATGAGGTCCATTAACCTGTTCTGAAGCTTTCGACTGGATCACATGATCTTCATCAGATGGAGCTCATTTTTCTTCACTTTAACAACTTCCAGGTCCCTCCCCCTCCCTCTCTCCTCTGTGCTCCAGCTCGCCTCCAAAGCCCCTCCCCACAGCGTCACTCGGTCTAATTCTTTCTTTTTAGCTGCTCTTCTTCATCGGTCTTCTTCTGTTTGCTCGTCTTTGTCCTGTCAGCTGTTGTTGACAAAGGAGCGATGGGCAGTTTTCTCATTGCTTGGCTGTTCGCTGGTTGTTTGTCCGCCATTGCGTCCGCTCACTGAAGATACGGAGCTTGATCGACTTAGCACATGTGCCGGAGAGGGGAGCTGCTCGCAGCGTGTGCAGGAGCAGTGATTGACACTCCGTCAGATACTCCTCTTGCTCTGATTGGTTGTTTTGATTCGGGCGCGGTGGATTCTTGCAAATGGCCTCAGGAGCAGCAGGTGGAGCAGGTGGAGCAGGAGGAGCCTGATTTTTTCACAGATTATCTGTCTCACGTACGACTGTCAGGACACAGTGACAGTTTTAGCAAATATGACTAAAAGTTATTTTTATACAGGTTACCTACTTCTGCTTTAAGGACTTCTTTTCCGTGTTGGGTTAAAAGTTCATTCTTGACCTTTTGAAAACTGAAAGATCACCAACATTTACCTGCATCATCTCTCTCCTCCAGGTGCCGCCCATGGACCCGATGGCGCTGAAGCGCCCTCAGCTCTACGGTATGAGCAACAACCCATACTCCCAGCAGCAGGGGGCGCCGTACTCCGGCCAGCCCTACGGTTCCCCCTCCCCACACAGATACCCGATGGGGATGCCCAGCAGAGGGCAGATGGGGATGGGAGGGATGCAGTACCCTCAGCAACAGGTAGGAGGCGCTCTGTCCACCACTGAAAAAACAACTTAATTCAAACAACAAAAGGAAAATGATGTTTCTTAACTCTCCGTCTCTTGTCAGTCAGTGTTTGTATCTCATGTTGCTCTCTGAGGGACTTCCTCTTCCTTCTGTGAGGATTTCAGAGTTGCAGGAAAAGTTTTTCAGCTCGTAGCTTCGCTGGAGAACTAGCTGGTGAGTTGTTGTACTGCAGCAACCTCACCGCCACAGATTGTATCTTGTTCTCTGATGACTGTTGTAGTACTTTGTGTATTGTGAGCGCTGTCTCAGTGTTTCCTGCCACGCTGAAGCTGGTACGACTTCACTTGTTCTCAAAGAGTCTGAGCTGGTTGTTTGTTCCTGCTGATTCATCGACAGCGTCTCCCCCTCGTCACTGTGGACGAGCCGCTCACAGGACAACAGACCACATGGCTGCTGCAGAGCGGGCCGGGCCGGGTCAGGCTATTCCTGGTGCAGACTGGGCTCAGGCTATTTTTAGACTCCAGACTGCTGGTTTGGGTTCAGTGACGACTGATGCGGCCTCTGATGCGTCACATACAAGAACATTAAGCAACTTTTCTTCAGTGTTTGGCTGCTGCAGCTGAATCAGACCGCAGGGAATTTAACATCAGAAGAATGATGGCGAGTTTTCAGAACGGCCACAGAAACTTGCCAAACTAAACCACAGCTGCAGATCCATCTGTCAGTATGTTCCAGATCTCTGCAGCTGAACTGTCGACGACAGTAAAAGTAAACGCAGCAGAGCATTTTGACTGGAAATTAAAGAATTATAAACTTTAAATATAAATCCACATGTTGTCAAAATAAGAGTCAAATAAACATACAAATGCACATGTACACTGGTACAGATTATATTTGTAATGAGCCAACATTAGCTGGAAATATCAGCTACAACAATTAATTAATTTTCTGTCAATCAACTAATCAATTGGCAACTTTTGATAATCGATTAATGGTTTCAGTTATTTCTCAAGCAAAAATGCCGAATATTTTACCGGTTCCAGTTAAATCAGCAAACTTTTAACCAAAACATGCCTTAAGACCTAGTGTTGCTTTGTATGTGTATTTTCCTCCCAAATCAGTTCACTATTAAAAGGTACAATTTTTATAAATTTTTAAATTGTGCAAAATTTCCAAAATTCCCGAACTTAACTTCCCTTGGAAAATTTCTGGAAACTTTACAGAAATTTACTTTGCAACCCTAGTTGTATGGGACAGTACACTGAATATCTGAAGTTTTCAGACTGTTAGTTGGACAGAATAAGCAAACTGAAGTCGTCACTGTGGCCTCTGAGTTCCGTTTTTCACTGTTTTTTTTAACATTTCATAAACTGAACGATTAATTGAGAAAATAATCGTCAGATTAATTGATAACGGAAATCATTGTTATTACACTAAAGGTATGTGGACAGGGCTGACGATATAGATACCGTCCATCTCGTTAATACCTTTGTTTGTTTCAGTTATTGTGAGCAAAGTTGCACATAAATGAACAGATTTATGACACTTTATATGATTTTTGTACCTTTATTTGTCGGGTACTTAATTGATTGATCAGACAAACACAGACCTGTCTGCGTATTTTACCCACCAACCATTTCTCAACCAGATGAGGAGGATTTTAACAATATCTCCCCTGGTGGTCGGGACTATTTAATGTGCTGCGGAATAGAAAATAAAACACTGTTGCTTGCTGATTGGCTGATCACGTAATTACCAAAACCATGATCCCTTCTGGCTCAGTGGTCTGTGGTGATGGTACCACTGGGTTTAAATCCAGGTTTGGATCTTTGTTTTAACTGATCTGCCACTAGTTTTTCTTTTCAACTTTCTAGTAGAAGCTAAATACCAGAACACGTTTGAAACCGTGAGGAAAGGGGGACATCCAGGTCTGAGCTGCTGTTGAGAAGACCTCAGGAGGTTTTCTCGACGTTATCTCCAGCTGACGTCTCTGTTCTCTCAGCTCGTAGATTACTCAGATCAGTTTTCTTCCCCCGGAGCTTCGATCCTCCTCCGATCCTCTGATGTGGTCTCGCAGAGAGATCCTGATCACGGAGCAACGCTGACGTTGTTGCATCATCACAGGTTGACAGACGTTTTCTTTCTGTTGGGCCTGAGGGACCCTGTGTCAGTGTTGAGACTCACATGAAGGCCACGGAGGCAGAGGGAGGAAATGTAATGACTTTATGTGAGCGAGGCCCCAGGTGGCCCCAGGTGGCCCCAGGTGGCCCCAGGACTCTTCCTTTATTAACTCTCTGATTCCGGATGAAATTGGATGTCGACCCGTCAGCGTCCCCCTCTGAGCTGCTTAGATTGATTCTGGTTTCAGGAGGTTTCTTGTCAGCACTCGACTTTCTACATGCAGTTAGTGTTTTTAAACCTCTGGACTGTATTCATCCTTTACTTTAAAGGACCAGTCTGAAAACCCTCTAGTTCTCCGTCTCTGCCCTTTAATGGTCCCACCTAATAATAATAATAATAACAATAATAATAATAATAATAAAAAGCTTTGAAAAAATATTTATATTTTTGCATTTCTTAGTTCCTTTGGGCTGAAAGTTTGGCAATTCTGAGTCTCTGCAGGAATTTGTCTCCATTAAAGTCAAATAAAAAACATTTCAAATGTTACATCTCTTTTTCTGGACGAGCAGTGTGTGAAACGTAAAAATTAAAACATTTTACGAAGAACGTAAACATTGTTTTAAAGATGAGGAAATCAGATAAAAGATTAACTTATGGTCATATTGATATAAAGAAGTCTTATAATATGCCTCTACTTTCTATAAGCCCTCTGAAACTAAACTAAATACCAAAAACAAGTCAATTAAAGAAGCCGCCTATAAAGGTCTGAAAACCAGAGTGCACCCTGGGGATTTCTGGGGGCCTGACAGTGCTCCTGCTAGCGACGGCTCAATCAGGTTGAGTTTTACTTGCGTACGAGTCTATAATGTGTCAGGAAACAGTGAGAGTGGAGTCTTCAAACAGTCGGACCGAAGAGGTTCAGTTTACTGTGATACAAAACAGAGAGAAGCAGCTTCATAAATGACTAATAGATGATTCATTTCCTGTTGATCAGCTGATCATCCACAGTTTGTGTCACACTCAGTCCGTCGGTCTGGTTCTGACTGCAGACATCATGCCTGACACCTGCTTACATCATCGCCCTGAGTACATGCAGGAGGAGCTCTTGAGCAAGGCAGTTAATCCTCCGGCAGCCGCTCAGAGCTCCACTTCTCACAGATTGCAGCGAGGTTGCATCTTATTGCATTTTATTGGTGAGGAGAGTTTTAGGGGGATAACGATCTGAGGTCTGTGTTAGAAAACACTTCAGTCCTGGTTTAATCTCAGCAGGTCTGTGCACCTTTTTCAGGTCTAAATGTCAAAGTGGAGGTTTAATTTGACCAATTAGTTTCAGTAAAGCGGAGAGCAGCAGTTTAAAGATGAACTGGATCGCCTGGAACTGCTTTTATAGTTTTAGTTACTATAAAGCCCCTTTCAGACCTGCACCTCGTTACATAAAGCTTCTGACGGTTTCACATGTCGGTCTCATGTCTAAATAAACGCTGAAGTCACTTCCATGTGAGTCCTGACGGACCTGAAACATTTCAGCACAACTAAACATGAAGGAGAAAGAAAGTAAATTCACGTCTCGTTCTGTTGTGAATTTCTCACTGAATCGTCGTCTCTTCTGCACAAGTCCAGTCTTCTCAGAGCGGACTGAAAAAAATCCCCTCATGGTGAGAAAACCTGCGTACAATACAATAATCATAATAATCAGATTAGCACTACCTCGCACAGATTAAATTATTAATATCCCACTAAACACTTCACATCCAGCATGAGAGCAAACAGGAATGAAACGCTCTGTTTAATGTTATAAAAAGACAGAAGAACTGAATAAAGTCAAATAATGTGAGAAGAGGAGCGTCGCTCTGCGTCATTGATTAAGTCTTCAGCAGCAAAAATCAATTTAAAATCCATCAATGATGAAGCCAGAAGAAAACTCTTCTTTCTTTACGCTCCCTTCATCTGATATTCATTATAAAAACTTTATTGATCCTCTAACATTGATGAAAAGTCAGTTTGTCCAAATACCTGCAGAACTAAAGACATCCCATCAGCCTCAGCTGGACTCTGTGTTTACTGCTGATAAGCTGATGTTAGCATTTAGCTCAAAGCAGCGCTGTCTCAGTGCAGCCTCACCGAGCTGCTAGCAGGACTGAATCTGGAGCCTCTTTTATTGTTGAATATTTATATTCTGCTTTAATTTCACTGTTTAATTTTTTTTGACTTTGTCATTAAAAGTGTGTAAAACACTTTGAGTGTGTGAGTTGTGCCACATGAATAAACGTCCCTGCTTCGGTTTGTCTTTAACAGCTGATGTGAAGTCAGAAGGAATGACTTTAAAATCATGTGACTGATTCTCTCGAGGCTGCAGTAAAAAAACATCTGAAGTCCAGAGATCAGAAACACGAGAGACGGGTCAGAGGTCAGAGGTCAGATGTCCCTGCACAGGGACAGGAGACGGACAGAATGAATAGTGATAATAATGTGGAGTATAACATGGTGGAACTGTGGAGCTTTATTGAATTCTCAGGAGAAGAAATGAAAATCTTTCGGTCACTTTGCAGGATTACAGCAGCTGGTTTCACAGAAACAACATGTAGACAGCAGGACGTTCAGCTCAGACCTCTGAATGAGTTTAAACTACAGTCTGAACGACGCATCAGCAGACGGATATTAAATATTAGAATATCACAGCGTGCTCTGTTTTAATGTACACTACACTACCCATGAGCCTCAGCTGCTGTTGCCATGGAGAAGAAGCCAGACAGAGGTGTGAATTTAAAACACATCGTTGTTGCATTGTGAACAAAACTCAACTGTACATGTAGTTGCTGATTGGATGTTTGTTACTGAAATGCATCCTGGGAGTCGTAGTTGACTTCTTCTTCTTTAGGTTTTATGTCCATGTGTTCGTAGCTTTGAATTATTATCAAAGAATCAGATATTTTCTAACACAGCTGTTGATCTTGTGAACTGATGATTCAACCAGAAGAGTTTCATGTCGATCTGAGCTCCAGCTGTCACGTGACGTTTGTCACGTTTCCATCCAGATGTGGTCGATCAGGCTGCAGGAAGTGAGCAGCCAGCGTGATGACGGCTCGTTTGCTGATGTCTTTGTTTCTCTGTGTGTCAGATGGGTTCTCAGTACGGTCAGCAGCAGCAGCAGAACGTGGGTGGTTACTGTCAGCCGGGTCAGCCGCCGTACTTCAGCCCTCCACAGCAGCAGCCCGCCGCCCCGAGCCAGCCGCCCTACATGCAGCCCCGCCCGCTGCCACAACAGGTGAACCCACCAGCTGTCCAATCAGCTGTCTCTGTTTTCAATACAAACGCCCGCTGATTCTTTCATTCTGATCGACTTCATTTCCTGTAAATGAAAGGGAACACTTCCTACAGATGTTTCACAATAAAAGCCCAATAATGTGAATTAAGATTTTGAAAGTTTACATTAACAGCAGCAGCAAATTAGCACAACAACCCGAAGATGAGAAGACAGGGAGGCTTTCTTACTGGATGTAGTCAAATTTAGGAAATCAAAAGAGTATTAAAGAGATTTCTGTATTTTTAACAATTCAAGCTGGATGATTGAAACACAGACTCCGATCTTCGTCCTTTCTCGCCCTGTCGCCGGGTTTCTGTGTTTTTCTGGGCCAAACTGAAATAAAAGTGGGTGTTTCAGAGGAGAAACGTCTCTGTCGAAGCCTCCAGAGAGTTTAAAGTTTCTGCTGGTGAGGCCATCAGCTTTTCTTCCATCGTCACAAAACCCCAGAGGCTCCAACAAGGTCGACACCTCCCCGACTGTGAAAAATGTTTTGACGAAGCATTTTGTCTCCCAACATCTTCTTCTTAAAACAAGCTGGTCGACTTTATTTCAGCCGCAAATGTAACTTTTATGTAGAAAGGTTAAATAAATAACTACTGACCACAGGGTGTGCACAGATGAGTTTTTACATTTAAATACCCAGAAAGATCACCGTGCAACCTGAGAGTCAGCAACATAATTCAGGGATCGTTTTTTTTTCCAGTATTAAATGGATGAACTTTATCATGTGACGGACATCTGAAACATTTAAATTTAACTTTATTAATACAGCACTTTGGATCAAATGGATTGTGTTTGAAGAGCTTTACATCTCAGAGAGGAAAAAACAAAAGAAGTTAGGGAACTAGCGAGGGGGTTGATAAATATCGATTTATAGAAGAATCGTGACTCTGATAATCGATTCTTTATTGATTCACTGATTTTGAATTGATTTACATACATGCACGGGCTCCAGCAAAAAAAGTTGAACCAGCTCAACTTTTTCTGAAACACAACATCATCCTGCGTCGGCCAATCACATGCAAGAGCTCATTCCTGGTAGATTACATCCGTTACATGTTACATCCCAACAGTTTACATCACGATCACCGTGAGGAAAGAATAGTTGCTGCTGTGATGAAGCTCCAGAGTCCTGAAATCCTGTCTCTGAGAATTAGAAACCTGATACCTGATAAACCTTTAAACACGTTAATCTGTTACTCGAACTGGACTTCCTGGATCATGAGATCACGCCCCCACCAACGCACATTCATTCTGAATCTGAGTGAGACCTTCATCAGGACCAGTTAGCTGCTTCACCTCCAGTTACGTTTCATACTGCAGGTCACTGGGTGGTTTGTCTCACAGCACACTGGAGTAAAGGACTGAAAGCAGTGCCCCCTCTGCTGCGTATCATCAAGAATAAATTCTAAATCAAATCGTGAAACAAGAATCTGAATCGAATGAAGATTCCCAAAGATTCCCACCCCTAGAAGAAGTCACAGATTTAGACAGGAACAGGAAACACCTCCCTGAGTATTTAGTCAGATTTATTGGATCAATTCAACAATCTGAGAGTTTGAGTTTGTTGTGAACCCGGGCCTGCAGCACTGACGAGGATCCTTAATTTCTGACAAATAACAGGAACTGAAAAACAAAAGCTGATGATATTCACTCAGTTTCTTATAAAGTAGGATTTCCCCTGAGACACTGCCACTGTGACAGCCTTAATTAACTCTGTATGTGTGGAAAATAAGCAGCCACAACATGTTGTAGTGACCTCGACCTTAAAAACTAACTGTGAGGTCCATTTAGTATCTTTCCGGGCCTTTCAAACACATCACTCTGTCCTCATCAGCAGGTTGAGTTTGTTTAGATTCCATAGAAATGTAGATTTTCACACTTTCCACCACTCAGCTCCTCTCGGACGTCACGTCCATGTCGACCTGCATCAGTTTGCTGATGAGGGCCATGTGAAATGGTTGAAAGCTCCACAACAGCTACTTAAATGGGCATTGAGGTGAGATTGGTTTGTGAAATGTAAAAATGAAAGTTTCGTAGTTTGAACTTGTGTCCTCGTCTGTCTCGATACAGGAGGTGCCACAGGAGGCGTATGGGGGGCGGGGCCAGTCTGCTGCTATGACTCCTGGGAAACCAAACCATGAGGAGATGAGTCTGAGCCAACAGGAGAGGCCGTCCAGCCTGCCGGTGAGTCTGAACACAGCAGAACTTTAGTCAGTGCTGCTGACCAAAGTTTTTCTTACCAAGATTTTATTTAGTTTGACACAAAAAAGCATTTAGAGACTCAAAAAGAAACTTGATGAGATTACAGAGTCAGAGCTGTAAAATATCAGATATTCTGGTAAAAATCAACAAAAATCCAACAGCTTATTTTAAAAAACGGCCTCTACAAATGTGTGAAAAGGTACAAAAGGTAAACTGGCCTTGCCAGACACTGTTGAACTCTAATGTTGTTGGGTAAAATGTCAGCGATCCCCACCGGAGCCTGTGATTGGCTGGTTGTGCACAGGGAGAAGTTCAGTCGTCTGTGTCGAGTTGTTGCTCGTATTGGAGGCGTCGATGGACTTGACGGACTGTCTGACTTCATACAGAGGGCTTACTGAATACGAGAATAGCCGGCGTTGCAGCGAAAACAAATTCCAAATGGTGAAAAAAAAACAGAAGTTAAGATCACGGGCGAGAAGTTACAAGTTAACAGCAGTTTTATGGATTTTTCTCGAGCATTTTGTTCACTGGACTCTTATTGTGGTAGTTTATAGCAGTTTGACCCAGTTTCCTGTTTTGTTTTGTTTTGTATGCAGTCCCGTTATAAAATCATCTGGTGTCGTCTCAGACAAGAAGAAGGGTTTTATTTTGAAATTTTTTGTCCTCAGATCGCCAAACTTTATTTACAGTCCTGTTTGATTCAAAACGTCCCATAAAAATGAGTTTTGGGATGAAGCTGTGAGGTCTGACTTCCTGTCCTGACTCCGATCATAAAGGGTGAAAGCCAACAGATGGACCTGCGTTATATAAAAGACGAGCGATTTGTTGTGTCAGGTCGTGATTCAGACCTCCCTGCTGTCTGCAGGCTCTGATTGTTCTGCAGCCCCTCATTGTCAATAATGACGGCGTCCTCTTTTCTCTGGAGCTGAACCTAGCAGGAACCACGCTCTCAGCGCCTGATACTTCCTGCTGTGTCGGCTGGACCTCACAGAGAGACACAACTGAAATAATGACCTGCTGAATACTGACTGAACTGGAATTCACATTTAAAAGACGTTTAAAACAAGTTTTCAGCTCTGCGTGTGCTGATGGTTTCACTGAACCCTGAGAAA